>CM053030.1:94505816-94593316 GCA_028564925.1 Lithobates sylvaticus | reverse complement strand
AAAAGATAAAGCGGCTCACTAGTGCATTAAGTGACATTCAGCAACATTTCTAACATTTCAACAGAGTGGAAGGAGATGTTATGTTGCTAAACAGGCTAAAGTTACATCTGTTTATAGGTGTGTCCGTAGTTTAAAGGAAACTTGTATTGGAGAAATATGCAGACTTCTATTGCTGTGATCTTCTGAAAATGCTGCTTGCCTGTCTGTCGTGCCCACTGGCTTTCAAAGTCCTTTAACCTCAGACAGCCATGCAGTTAGCATTTTCATGAGGTCAGCAATGGCAGTATACATAGTTATACCAGTAGAATTTTATCTTCTTAAAGAGTTTTCATATTTTTCTTGTTAAAAAAAAAAAAAAAAAAAGAGTTTTCATATAACTGACTGTAACAAAAATAAATAGATTATTTATTAATTTATTTTTATTTTGTTTCTCATCCAAAGACTTTCACCTTTTTGGGTTATACCTCGCCCTACAAGAGGATTGGACTCTGGCAAACAAACTGTAGGCCAGCCCAGGATGACCCCACTCCCAGTATGCCTCTGTTCTTTTTTTCCCCTTCTAGTGTCCTAAGGCCCCTTTCACACGGGGCGGATCCGTATTGATCCACCCTGTGAAGATCCGTTGCTCAGCGGGGATCACACAGCTGTTCCACGCTGAGCCGGCTGATGACAGGGCGGTCCCTGCACACTGTGCTGGGACCGCCCTGTCAGTTCTCCGCTCTCCTCTATGGGGGATCGGATGAACACGGACCGTCTGTCCGTGTTCATCCGATCCGCTCTGCAGACGGATGAAAAAATAGGGTTTTCCTCCGTCTGCAGAATCGGACAATTGCGGAGGCGGACGATAGCGGGTGTCAGCGGATGCTTATCCACTGACACCCGCTATCCCATAGACATGCATGTATGTCTGTTTTTCATCCAAAAACGGATGGATGAAAAAACGGACATACGGTCCGCATGTGTGAAAGGGGCCTAAGTCATCCTAGATAGTCCCTGAAAGGGGGCACCATCTCCTCATTCCACCATCTCTAGGCTCAGACCATCTTATGGTCTCAAGGATGGGATTCCACCCTTTCCTGTTGAGGCTCATTCTACTAGATCTGTGAGCACTTTATTGCCTTTCAGCATCAAGTAACTGTTCCCAGTTTTTCTAGCTTGCCATCTGGTCTTCTGTTCACATGTTCCCAAAGTTCTACCAGGTGGACTTTGCAGCCTCGTCTGATGCCATGTTTTCCTGGACCTGTTAGCATTTGTTTGCTGTGTTGCCCACCCTAAGGCCCCTTTCACACTTGTTCGACTTTTCCTGCGACTTTGGACATCAGAGTCGCACGACAAGTCGTACCCCTTGATAAACATTCATATCTGTCTGACTTCAAGTCGCTCCGACTTCAAAGTAGTCCCTGTACTACTTTGGTGCGACTTTGATACGAGTTGAGGTCCATAGACCTCAAGTTTACACAGGCATTCCATGAAATCGCAGCAAAAACGTAGCCGCAAAATCTCGCAACTTTCAATGCGCAGCACTGTGAAAGGAGCCTAAGTTGGATGGCTTTTGGACATCATGAAGGTGAAAGACTTCCTGTGTTCCTCATTGGACAAAAAAAAATATAGGATTTTTGTACTCCGTAAAATCCTCATTTTGCAGTTCATTGAGGGACACAGACCCCACCCCTTATCATGCTCGCTGTACTGCTTTGCTACAAAACTTAGGTATGCTGGTAGAAGGAAGAGTTATCCTGGGCTGGCCTACTATTTTCTCTTTTTTCTTTTTTTTTTTTTTTTCCAGTTTTTTCTTTTTTTACCATTGTCAACTAGGCAAGCGTATTACATAAAGGTTAAAGGCTTCCTGTGTCCCTCTGTGGACTCCAAAAAATAATTGTATTTTGTTTAAACATATAATTGTACTGTGTATTTATTGTTTTTTTAATAAATATTTTTCACTAAAAGGGTTTGAGGCTTTTTAATTTGCCATGTTTTCAGAAAAAATGATATAAAGAAGTAGCCCAAGAACATCCAAGTTTGGCAGAAAAAAAAAAAAGTGCTATTCAAAACAAATTGCAGTTAAGCACAGTATGTCGAAATCTGTCCTCCAAACATCCATTATTTAAATTAAAGATATTGATCTTTCCTGTCTAAAGACTTTTATTTTCACTACTATGGATTATACTGTACCTCCAGTTACTGTTAGGCTGCATGTGATTGGGTAATGGACAAAAATAACTGATTGTTAACCTTGCCAAAAAAGCATGTAAATGTACTTTTGTTTTTTTTTTATGCGCTCCCATTTCAGTCTATGAAGCTAAAAACTAACTGCACCACCACACTAAAAGAAGCACATACACCTTTTCACTTTCAATAAATTTTTATTGAAGTTTTAGACTTACAAAATACAAAATACATAGCGTAAAACAAATATCTGAAAAAAATGACATAAAAGATGCCAGAGGCACCTGCACCTTTTCAAAAATCGCACTGCGCCATGTGTCATTCAAAGCACAGAGCCGGTGACTGACAGTCTCTGCTCACTGAAGAGGAGAACTGAGCGATCAGCGGTCTTTGATCGTTCAGTTCTCGGTGTAGAGACGAAGGGGGATAGATGCAGCATCCACCTAGGTGAGTATATATGTTAGTTATTTTGAAACCCCACACTTTTCTCATTCACATTTCTTGAACCAGTCATTTTAAAAAGGTGCCAAATGACATCACTGCCTATACTTCATTCTGCCACTACTGGAGTACAAGGAGGAAGATTACAACTGGTGTACGGATGCAGCTCTTTCAATTTGAGTGCGAAAGCGTAGGAATTTGCCTTCGTGCCTAAATCTATGGCTTTCCCGCTTACCATTCTCTCACTTTCTAAATGTGATGGGCACTGCCTATGTGCACTCAACTGCCCACCTACATTTCAGTTTTTGATACAAAAGTATGCTCACAAGAGACCATGTTGAGACAAACAAGGCAGGTAAAAAAAACGCAAAATCAAGCATTGTTTTTCCTTTCCATAAACAATTTATTTATTGGCAATATGCCTCTGAACTGACCAACAAATTTTATTAGTCAAATCCTTTTTCCTCCCAGCGTTGGTGTGTGTTCTTTCATCTCCTGCTTCATTGGCGATTCTAGAAGGCATTTGTTTTTATACCATTTGCAGCTTTGTGTGTTGCATCACAGAATACTAATTCATCAAATAAACATACCTATGGGACCATCAAATTCATAACATCGTATGCTGCCATATGATATATGATCTAGAGTAGACCAGCCTTTTTCAACCAGTGTGCCTCCTGGGTTCTTCAGGGGTGCCTTGGAAAGATAAAATTACTCCAAATTACTCCCAAAAATTGTCAACAAGCTGCCAGGTGGATCAAGGCTGCCTTTTGTGCTACACTAAGCTACAGGTTTTTATTGTGCATGATTACAACCTTGGGCACTGGGCAGTCTAGCTGCCAGCTTCCTAACACACAGTGATGTCATCGGTTGATAAGGAGGACATCAGGTGCCTAAGCATATCCTTGTTTACACCTCTCCTGGTCCTTTTAGTCAACATTGGGGTCCCGTTGGCTGAATGAGGGCGAAAGAGAAACACTGGAATACTAATCTACCAGTGTGCAAAGGTGTATTTGCTTTGTAAGAATAAATGGCCTCAAATTTTGGGTGCCCTACGTTTGTCCATGCTGCTGCATTATGAAAAACTGTAAGCTTTGTTTTTTACATTATAGACTGGGGCGCCTCGAGATTATGCATTATTTGAAAGGGTGCCTTGACTTAAAAAAGTGAGAAACGCTGATCTAGAGTTTAGACTTTAGCAGTTCGGGATAGTTTTAAAGCTGACCTCTGGATCAACTGTGGGTATAGAATGGGGTATATGGGATTGTATGATATATGTGTGTATATATATATATATATATATGTATATGTGTGTGTGTGTGTGTGTGTGTGTGTGTGTGTGTGTATGTATATACATACATATAATATAATATAATATATATTTTTTTTTTTTTTTTTATTTGTGGTTGAACTGGATGGACTTGTGTCTTTTTTCAACCTAACTAACTATGTAACAATGGTGACTAGTTGGATGGGCATACAAAATGAATGTCTAATGATGTCTCTTGACCAGTGATGTAAGTAACTTAGTTAAAATAAACGGAGTTACTTAACGCAGTTACTTTAGAGGGTAACGAGTAATCTAACTGATTACTTTTCCCCTCATGGTAACGCTGATCCCATTACTTTGGCGGTGTTACCGCAATTACATCTACCGCCCGGGACCAGGTAGACGGGACTAGCGAAGGAAGTGAATGTCGCCGCCTCCATCGGCGAGATTGACACCTCGCGAGCCCTGTCACCTGGTATGGATTTGTCCCGGCATAAGAGCTTGACAAGACCCCCAAAGTCGGAAGAAGACCCCCGGAGAGAGCGGCGGCGATGGAGACCCCTGGAGCTGTCTAATAAAGTACTTTAAAAACCTGAGTTGTGTTTTTTTATTAACACTTTTTTCCCCAGGTGAATGGGTGGGAGTACATCGTACCCCATACCCATTCACATAGGGTGGGGGGCCGGAATCTGGGGCCCCCCTTTTTAAAGGGGGCTCCCCGATTCTGATAAGCCCCCCCCACCCGCAGACCCCGACAACCAGCGGCGAGGGTTGTCGGGAAGAGGCCCTTGTCCTCATCAACATGGGGACAAGGTGCTTTGGGGTGGGGGGGCCGCAGGGCCCCCCCTTCCCCAAAGCACCCCCCATGTTGAAGGCACACGGCCTGGTACGGTTCAGGACGGGGGGGGGGGCGCTCGCTCGTCCCCATCCGCTTTCCTGACCAGCCGGGCTGCGTGCTCGGATAAGGGCCTGCTATGGACTTTGGGGGGACCCCACGCCGTTTTTTTTCTGCGTAGGGGTTCCCCTTTAAACCCATACCATGCGACGGTGCTCGCGAGGTGCCAATCTTGCCGATGGAGGCGGCGACATTCACTTCCTTCGCTAGTCCCGTTTATAGAATATTTTAAAAAAAGTCAGTTACTTTGCTGAGTAACTAATTACTTTTCCAATGCAGTAACTGAGTTTTACTAACGCAATTACTTTTTGGGAGAAGTAATTTGTAACTGAACTAATTACTTTTTTTAAAGTAAATTGACCAACACTGCTCATGACCAACCTATCACCAAAATAGAAGCGTTCCTGATTAGGGCAATGGAGTAAGAAAGGGAAAGTAGTCATTTGTGGAACAGAATAAACAAATAGAGATTTGGCAGGGTTTCCTAATCTGATTTTTTTTTTTTTTTTCCCCGTGCCCTGAGAATGCTCATTCAGGAGTCTTGTGAGTTACCTATAAATATTATAGATGATCCTGCTCCCCACGGCAAGGGTTAACTGCTAACTTTGTCTGGGGGATGATGGATAAGGGGATATACTTTCCTTATTCCTTGCTCCAGAAGGTTAAAGCTGGATTGGTAACAACTCGCTGACCTCCTGTCCTAAAATGCAGGTCCAGCAGCCCTACATCATTGTATGGGAGGACTTTGGGGGGGGGGGGGGGGTGGCACCTGCAATCGATCAGATCATGGCAGAACTGCTATCCTGGAAGAAGAGGTGAGACCTATACTATCTCTGATCTCTAAAACAGATTGTGTGTGGGTTATCCCCCTGTGAAGATTACTTATTTTATTTGAATGTGGCTGCACCTATTTGAGTCAACTGGGCACTGTTTGGGATTTGAAATCATTGCTGCTTCGTGTCATTTGTCCACCTTTTATACCTGAGGTGTGGTGAGCCCCTCAATCACAATACATGCACTACAATCCACTTGCACTTCATCTTTGACTTATTACGACATCATACACATATCAACTCAGATTTTGGTTTACCTGATCTTAATACTTTTAACCTGATGAGGATAGAAATGGGCTGGATAGCTGCACTCCAATATTCACCCTTTTATTGTGTATAAAAACAGAATCCAAAGCATCCACAGATAAGTACAGACCAACATGCACAGCTAACGCACTTCATACCGGATAAGGCGCCAAGTATACTATACTACATACATTTTGGATCTGTTTTTAAATGTTTTGATTTATCAAACTCAATGTGCCTAATTCTACTAGTCCTGACGAAGCCGATGATCTGTGAAACATGTTGACCCTTCTAGAAGACCTTATGCACGACTTTGCTTGTAATGTACTATATTGATAGCAAAATATGCTTTTTATATTGTGTAAAATAAAGACAACATTCTTTTAGACATATTGTATGTTATTAGTATTTGTTTATATGCAACTGTGCACACAGGGGGTATATTTAAAGTCCCAGTATAGTTACACTCCGTCCCACAAACACAAACTCCTTGCAATTGTCTCAGTTAAGCGCACTAAATGTCATTTTTGTCTGCCGCTTCATTCCCCTGCTATCAGCATGACTTAGTTCTGACACCAAGCATGAGTTAGCTTTCCTGACACCAAGAGAAAAATTGGGGTCTCCAGCTGATTGACAGCCTCAGCTCTGTTCTTGTGTGCTGTGTGAAGGGGGTGTGTCTCTTCCCTCCAACCAGCTCTCAGAGCTCTCCTCACTGAGCCCTGCAGACAAGCCAATCAGCGGGTTCGCCAGGGACCCGTCGATCGTTAGGCAAACCGCCGTTCGGCTTCTTTCCCAATGTAAACAAGCCAGAGTGTTGTTCTGTCAGTAGGGAAGGTAGTGATCCTGTGTTTCCGCTAAGCAGGGACATGGATCTCTGCCTTCCCATAGCACAAGAACATTTTAGGCACACATTTAACAAATTGATTTGCCCCTGGTGTTAACCCCTTCCCTGCCAGTGTCATCAGTACAGTGACAGTGCATATTTGTAGCACTGATCACTGTATTAGTGTCAGATTTGTCCACCGCAATGTCAGTCCTGCTATAAGTCACTGATCCAACCATTCCAAGTAAAAAAATATATATATATCCCATAGTTTGGTTTGCGCAAAAGTTATAGCATCTACAATCAATATACGCTTATTGGGATTTTATTTTTACCGAAAATTTATTGCAGAATACATATTGGCCTAAATTTATGAAGAAATTAGATTTTTTTTACATTTTTTTTTTATTTGGATATGTTTTACAGCAGAAAGTAAAAAATAAAGTTTTATTTTTCAAAATTGACTTTTTTTTGGTTTATAGCACAAAAAATAAAAGCCACAGAGGTGATCAAATATCACCAAAAGAAAGCTCTATTTGTGGGGAAAAAAAAGAACATACATTTTATTTGGGTTGAGTCGCACGACCGCGCAACTGTCAGTTAAATTAAATGCAGTGCCATATCGCAAAAAAGGGCCTGGTCACGGCCGGAGATCCGCGATGATGTCACTCCCGCGCATGCGCACGGGAGCCGCCACTCACGGCATATCCCCGTTGGCAGCGGCACGCGCCGTAGACAGCGGTGCCTGGGTTTTTGCAAATATCTCCTAAACCGTGTAGGTTTAGGAGATATTTCTTGCACCTACAGGTAAGCCTTAATCTAGGCTTACCTGTAGGTTAAAGTGGTTTGTAAGGGTTTACAACCACTTTAATGAAGGTACAACATTTAGCAACTCACATGGTTGATGATTAAAACAGGCACATCTATATATGCAGGCATCCAGGGTAAAGCTGTCCACATAGACCATCCTCCGCACCGCCATCGACATCATCCCTTCCACACTGAGCTCCACGAGCACTTCAAGCCTCACTTTAAGATCGCTCTACTGCAGGGTAGTCTTCCCGGTCACGATTGTTGATTGAGAGCCGGCGGTCCGGAGGATGGTCTATGTCAGGGATATGCAATTAGCGGACCTCCAGCTGTTGCAAAACTACAAGATCCCATCATGCCTCTGCCTCTGGGTGTCATGCTTGTGGCTGTCAAAGTCTTGCTATGCCTCATGGGACTGTAGTTCTGCAACAGCTGGAGGTCAACTAATTGCATATCCCTGGTCTATGTGGACAGCTTTACCCCAGGTGCTTGCATATTTAGATGTGCCTCTTTTAATCAACCATGTCAGTTGCTAAATGATGTACCTTCATTAAATGTAACCATTGCTACACTTAGAGGCGCCTCTCTTCTCTTTTATACTGTGTAGCTCCTGCTGGATTTTGCTTGGCACCAATCCGTGGCACTGATGACAGATGGCACTTATACATGGCACTGGGGACAGGTGGCACTGGCAGATGGCACTGGGGACAGGTGCACTGGGGACAGGTGCACTGGGGACAGATGGCACTGGCAGATGGCACTGGGGACAGGTGGCACTGGGGCCAGATGGCAGCGGGGACAGATGGGGACAGATGGCAGCGGGCAGGGGGGACAGATGGCAGCGGGCACAGATGGGGACAGATGGCAGCGGACACAGATGGGGACAGATGGCAGCGGGCACAGATGGGGACAGATGGCAGTGGGCAGCGGGGACAGATCGCACATTTCGTTTTTTTTTTTTACTTACGGTTGCTGCAGCCGTTCATCTCTCTCCTCACACGCTGTCTCTGTGTGAGGAGGGAGAGCGGCGCTGAGAGGTGATCTCATATGTTTACATATGAGATCATCTCTCATTGGACACGCCGATCTCGCTGTAAACGGTCGCTGTGATTGGCCGTTTACAGCGATCTGTGACCGGCTGTGTCCGACGGACACTGCCAGCACAGAACTTCCCCGATGCGCGCTCTCAGGAGCGCGCATTAGGGAAGTAAACAGGAGGACGTCCTCCCGGCAGGGAGCATCCGCGCTGCAGCCGTCTTTCGGCTATAGCGTGGGCGCGAAGAGGTTAATCAAGCATGTCAGCTGCTAAATGTTGTACCTTCATTAAATGTAACCATTGCTACACTTAGAGACGCCTCTCTTCTCTTTTATACTCTGTAGCTCCTGCTGGATTTTGCTTCCCATCCCCTTGTGGAGGCTGCCATGTGTGGATGGACATTTTATGGTTACACAACCTATCACATTGCTAGAATCTTTTTATATGAACTATAAACTGAAGGACCCATGAATAAATGGTTGTGGAACGAATCATCTGAGTTTTCATTAGTTCTTATGGGGAAATTCGCTTTCATATACAAGTGCCCTGGATTACAAGCATGTTTCCGGAATGAATTATGCTCGCAATCCAAGGTTTTACTGTATAATGATTGCTATAGTACTGCAAATAAAAATGCAGTATAACTATTATGGGAGTTACAAAACTACATGGACATCTTAATTATACCATAGTGTGAACAAAAAAAGACATTCAGAATTAACATAAAGGCAAACTTTTTTTTTTTTGATCCCACATTGTAGCTACAAAAAATGTACTATAAAGCCCCAGAGCCAACTTTCCATTCATGTGGCTCAATAGATTAGGCTGCCCATGGACATCATGCTGCTGATATACAGAGCCAAGTCTTTTCTATATTTCCCGTTCTCCGTGATACAAGAGCCTACTATTACCTGCAGAGATTTCATTTCAAAGGCTGCTGCAGCCTGCTGAGCCACTAATGAAGGAGCAGTTTTGTTTCCTACCGATCGTCCACTTTAGTTAAGCAAGGCTATTGTTTGGAATGTTAATTTGTTCCATTTATTTAAAGTGAACTGCAGGCAAATATAAAATAAAACTTTAGTTTAATCACATATTAATGTATACATTTATTTTAAGATAGGCTATTATAAGCACAGAGCGTCTGTATGTTATCTCACGGCAAACTCCCCCTTGGAGGTTAGGAGCTGTGAATTAATCAGGAGTTTAACCACTTCAGCCCCCGAAGAATTTACCCCCTTCCTGACCAGACTACTTTTTGCGATACGGCACTGCGTCGCTTTAACAGACAATTGTGATGTTGCACCCAAATAAAATTGACGTCCTTTTATTCCCACAAACAGAGCTTTCTTTTGGTGGTAGTTGATCATCTCTGCATTTTTTATTTTTTGCGATATAAACAAAAAAGTGCGGCAATTTTGAAAAAAAAGCAATATTTTTTACTTTTTGCTATAATAAATATCCCCAAAAAATATATATTAAAAAAAAAAATGTCTTTCTCAGTTTAGGCCGATATGTATTGTTCTACATATTTTTGGTAAAAAAAAAATCGCTATAATAAATATTCCCAAAAAATATATAAAAAAACTAATTTCTTTCTCAGTTTAGGCAATATGTATTCTTCTACATATTTTGGGTAAAAAAAAAACATAATAAATATCCCCAAAAAATTTAAAAAAAAAATGTCTTTCTCCGTTTAGGCCCTGATACGTATTCTTCTACATATTTTTGGTAAACAAAAATCGCAATAAGCATATATTGATTGGTTTGCACAAAAGTTATAGCATCTACAAAATAGGGGATAGATTTATGGCCTTTTTATTATAATTTTTTTTTTAGTAGTAATGGCGGCGATCTGCGATTTTTATTGTGACTTCGACATTATGGCGGACACATCGGACACTTTTGACACCATTTTGGGACCATTGGCATTTATACAGCGATCAGTGCTATAAAAATGCACTGATTACTGTGTAAATGACACTGGCAGGGAAGGGGTTAAACACTATGGGGTGATCAAGGGGTTAAGTGTGTCCTAGGGAGGTGTTCTAACTGTGGGGGGGGGGGGCTACCACTGACACGACAGCGATCACTGCTCCCGATGACAGGGAGCAGTAAATCCCTGTCATGTCACTAAGCAGAACGGGGAAATGCCTTGTTTACAAAGGCATCTCCCCGTTTTTCCGCTCCGTGACATGATTGCGGGCCCCCGGCGGACATCGAGTCCGCAGGCGCGGTCACGGAGTACACGGTGGGCGTGCACACGGGCCCACAATGCCGCGATTTAAATGGGACGTACCTGTAAGCCCATTTGCCCAGCCATGCCATTGTGCCGACGTACATCGTCGTGCGCTGGTCGGCTAGTGGTTAAGCTGGCCATAGCTAGCTCAGTTTTCTCTTGTTCTGCCTATCCACGCTAAACAGAAGAATCCCCACTGCCGGCTAGGGTATTCAATAGCAGTGGTACCAGCAGCTGCCTGAATGCACTGGTGCTCCCAAGAAGTGAGCTTTAACCACTTGAGGTCGGGAAGGTTTTAGCCCCTTCAGAACAAGGACATTTTTTGCACTGCGCTACCTTGACTGGTAATTGCATGATCATGCAACACTGCACCCAAACAAAATTTATATCATTTTTTTTTCACACAAATAGAGCTTTCTTTTGGAGGTATTTGATCACCACTGGAGTTTTTATTTGTTGCGATATAAATTAAAAAACAATATTTTTTTACTTTCTGCTATAAAACCTATCCAATGAAAAAAAATTTAATTTCTTCATTAATTTAAGCCACATCTTCAGTTCATATTTCTCTTGCATCATAGACGGTGAAATAATTCCTGCCCCCTATAACATAAGATTTGTACATACCATGTGTTGATCTCTTCCGATTTAGGCTTGCTTCACACTGGTGCAATGCGGGAAACCTTGCAGGTCCTGTACAGGTTCCCACATTGCACCTGAATCGCAGGTGGTTAACACTGACATCTGCGAACCGCTGCGGGTGTCAATGTAAACTTAAAGAGGAAGTAAACCCTGATGGGTTTACTTCCGCTTTGTTTCCCTGCAAAGGTAAAACATAATGGGCTACTATGCATCGCATAGTAGTCCATTATGTGTCACTTACCTGACACAGGAGCCATCGAAGTCACTGCTGTCCCCTTGTGTACGGAGCCTCCATCTTCTTGGTGGGTCTCGCTGCTCCGGCGCTGTCATTCGTCACTCCCGCGCATGCGCACGGGAGCCGCCACTCGCGGCATATCGACGTTAACAGCGGCATGCTTGGTGCCTGCACCGTAGACAGTGGTGCCTGTCTTTTGGCAAATATCTCCTAAACTGTGTAGGTTTAGTAGATATTTATTGGACCTACAGGTAAGCCTTAATCTAGTAGGTCAAAGTGGTTTGTAAGGGTTTACACCCACTTTAATGACACCCCCACATTGGTTCACAGATCGCAGTGCGAACTGTGAAATGATACAGGAATTGATTCCAGTGCGGACCAAAAAAAAGGATTCTGCACCATTTTGGTGCAATTGCGATGCGATTTCAGCCATACAGTTTGGCTGAATTCGCATTGTGCAGACATTGCATGCAATGCGGTGCGAATCACATGCGATGTCTGTGATCACACCAGTGGGAACCCAGCCTTATTCTCACCGTAAGGCCCCTTTCACATCGGGGCGTTTTTCATGCGGTGCGGCGCTAAAAATAGCGCCTGTTCACCGCATGAAAAATTCCGGCCCCTTTAACTCCAGTGTGAAAGCCGGAGCACTGGAGCGGTGCGCTAGCAGGATGACAAAAAAAGTCCTGCTAGCAGCATCTTAGGAGCGGTATAGGAGCGGTGTGTTCACCGCTCCTTCCCATTGATTAGAATGGGACACCGCGGTAAAACCGAGGCAATACCGCCGCAAAGCGCCGCTACGGCGGCGCTCTGCGGGGGTGTTTAACCCCTTTTCGGCCGCTCGCGGGGGGGGTAAAAAACCGCACCGCGAGCGGCCGAAAAACCGCGGTTAAAACGACGGTAAAGCAGCGCTAAATATAGCGCTGCTTGACCGTCACCGCGGCTCCCCGCCCCGGTGTGAAAGGGGCCTAAGAGTTAAAATGTCTTATATACTCACTACATAGATGACAGCATTCCATTCTAAAGTAACAACAATCTGTTTTATGATCAGTAACATTGTTTTTCCAATCATTCTTGCTTTGCCATTGCTTTGTTTTCATTTAATGGCTGTGCTTATCTATAAATGCCACTCATTTGTTCAGATGGATTATACAATTAATCATCTGGAACAAAGTGCTTTTAGCAGTGAGTTTGTCACTGAAAGAGGATAGCCTGCTAATTGACAATAATACCAGCAGGAGAGCCTTGTATTTAGAAAAGCTGCTCAGGGATTTGTGCCTGTCTTTTCTAGAAGCCCAACAATCAAACAGTTCATTATTACAGACTAAATTAAATAACGATTAACATTTTCACTTTTGTTTTTGCTTACTTTTGTTAGGAAAAAAGTCAAAGTAAATGCCTTAAAGCGGTGTTGTACTCAAATTTGCAAGTTAATCTAAAATAAATCTGTTAGTGCCAGAGATGACCAAATGCCCATTAAAAAAAAAATAATAAATTGCTGTAATTACCTTATAATCAGAATAAGAATTATGGCTTCCGGGATTTCCTCCCGTGGGAGTAGGCGTGTTCCCCGGCTGCGCAAAGGCCCCTGGGAGCTCTGTCCGAGTCTTCCCATGAATCAGTGGGGAACGCTGTAATGCCGAAATCTCGCGAGATCTCAGCATAATGCCGAAATCTCGCGAGATCTCGCCATGATGTGATAGCAGCTCGGTATTCAACAGCGCTGCTTGCCCTTAGCATTGAGCATGCGCGGGATCGAGCGGTGAATGCTGGGAGCACAGCATTCACCGCATCCCGGAAGTAAATGCTTGTGGGTTTCAAATGCCCACAAGCAGAATGGAATCGTCCAGCAAGATTTTTTATAACTTACCCAAACGGACGAAATCGGCGATCGGTGGGGAAAAGAACTACAACAGGTAAGTGACATATTATTAATGACTTTAGTAAACAATGAAGGGGGGGGAAAAAAAAGGATATGTCGGCGGAATCCCGCTTTAAAGGACTTACGTTTGTAACTTTCAAGCACTCTCAGATCTGATGATCTATTTTTATATGGTTGTCTTTTATATAGAAGGTACTTAACCACTTGCTTACTGGGCACTTAAACCCCCCTCCTGCCCAGACCAATTTTCAGCTTTCGGCACTAATGCACTTTGAATGACAATTGCGCGGTCATACAACACTGTACCCAAATTAAATTTTTATCATTTTTTTCCCCACAAATAAAGCTTTCTTTTGGTGGTATTTAATCACAGCTGGGATTTTTTTTTTTTGCTAAACAAAGAAAGATGGAAAATTAAAAAAATAAAATAAAATCATGTTTAATAGTTTGTTATAAAATTTTGCAAACAGGTAATTTTTCTGCTTCATTGATATGTGCTGATGAGGCGGCACTGATGGGCACAGATAAGGTGGCACTGATGGGGATAGATAAGTCGGTACTGATGGGCACAGATAAGATGGCACTGATGGGCCCTGATGGGTGGCACGGATGGGCACTGATAGTGAAATGGATGGGAACTACAATTTAGTTCAAGGTTGTCTGCTGCTGTTTCTAATTAAAAAGTATGAATGTGCATGCACATCAGGAGTAAACACTCTGAGACACAATCAGCTTGGCTACTCCTAACTTCTAATTTATTTCTGGGCGGTATCAATATTTTATACAGAAAGATACGTCATTGCTATGTCAGTCTAATAGGTACATCTCATTGGTTAAAATACAAGAGAAAGAAGAAACTTGATGCTTGAAGGTTGATTGAAGCTCGTTATCGCATTCCTGGGAATGGGGGGTATAGACGCCATCTTCAGAGTCAACAGAAAGCCAATATGAATACTACATAATAAGTAAGGATTTGCATAGAAACATGTATACACATAAGCAAATAGACATTTTCTGATTATACTTATGTACATTACATTCCTTCACAATAGTTGGCACTGGGCACTGATAGTTGGCACTGATGGGCACTGGTAGGTGACACTGGTGGGCACTGGTAGGTGACACTGATGTGCAGCACTGTTCAGGCACTTGTGGGCACTGACAGGTGGCACTGTGGGCACTGACAGGTGGAGCTGGTGGACACTGACAGGTGGAGCTGGTGGGCACTGGTAGGCGGCACTTGTAGAGGGCACAGATGGGCACCGTGGACCCGGGGCACATCACAGTGATCAGGACTAATGTCCCTCTCACTGCCACCGGTGATCGGCTTTTTTTTTTTCTCCTCGCGCTGTCAGCACGAGGAGGAAAAATAGCCGATTACCGGCTCTGTTGATAGCACATGATCAGCTATCATTGGCTGACAGCTGATCACGTGGTAAGGGGTCGGGATCTGTGATCCAGCGAGTCTCACAGACTCACTGATCACAGAGCGCGCCGTGCGCACCGTTCAGGGGGCGCGCAGGCCGCTCGTGCATGGGACGACGTCATAGGACTTAGTCCCGGCAATATAGATTTGCGCTTTAGCCATCATTTGGCTATAGCGTGGAGCTCAGGTGGTTAAAGGCTAAGTCTACTTTCTACAATACAATAATAAAAGCACATATAATTGCAGCAAAAAACAATACGCATTTCGTTTTTTTTGAAGCCCAGCCTGCAAAGCACAGCAACTGCAATCAGTGGGTCACGGGTGCAATGCCAGGGTCCTGCAGCTCTATTTTCATATCAAGGTAGTTTAAATGGACTACAAGTTTGGTTACCATTGTTCTTGTGTTGTGTGGGAAGTTCAAGTCCGTCTGCCACAGTTTTTTTTTAGGGATACATACAATCTATTAATGATTTGATACATACAATCTACTGTGATTCATATGAAAAGTTTTTTTTGAAGTATATATCTATTATTTTGTGTTTTATTTATATGTGCAGTGACCACTGCTGAACTCTCGTGCATCCTGAGGAAGCAGAACAGAGAAACACGTTGACTCATGAGGACTTACGGCCACAATAATTGCTATCATACAAATTAGTTAGTTGAGCTATTATTACAAATCAATATAGTGGCCAGTAAGTCAGCAGTTGTACTTGTTATATTGTGCTATACCTTGTTTTTATGACTGCCTAGTTTTACAGTGCCTTGAAAAGGAATTAATACCCCTTGACATTTTCCACATTTTGTCATGTTAGAACCAAAAACGTAAATGTATTTTACTGAGATTTTATGTAATAGACCAACACAAAGTGACACATAATTGTGAAGTAGAAACAAAATGATAAATGGTTTTCAACATTTTTTACAAATAAATATCTGAAAAGTGTGGCGTGCATTTGTATTTATCCCCCCTGGGTCAACACATGAAAATGCATTGATTTAAACCATTCCATTGTAGCTCTGGCTGTATTTTTAGGGTCGTTGTCCTGTTGGAAGGTGAACCTCCGCCCCAGTCTCAAGTCTTTTGCAGACTCTAAAAGGTTTTCTTTTAAGATTGCCCTGTATTTGGCTCCATACATCTTCCCATCAACTCTGACAAGCTTCCCTGTCCCTGCTGAAGAAAAGCATCCCCACAACATGATTCTGCCATCAACATGTTTCGGTGGAGATGGTGTGTTCAGGGTGATGTGCAGTGTTAGTTTCCACCACACTTAAGCCCCATACACACGCTCGGACAATCCGCGGACCAGGTCGGTCGGACTTTGTCCGTCGTACTTTGTCCGATGTTGGTGTTGCGTACACACGGTCGGACTACGTTGTCGGAATATCCGGTCCGGAAGAACGTCGTGACGTAAGTCGTCGTCCACGAGATTACAAAAGGGAAGTTCAGCACCACGTCAGGCACCCGTTGGGCTCCTTCTGCTGATCCCGTGTTTATCGAGAGTTAGTGGAAGTTTGGTGACTTAAGATTCGCGCTTCTCAGTTTTCTGACTCAGATCGTTACTGCTCTTCAGTTTGTGCTTGTCGTGCGTATCTGTTTATTAGTGCGTGTAGTCAGTTCGCATTTGTTGGTCATTGCGGCCTATATCTTGATATAGGACACTTTGATTTTCACTGCTTATTGTCTGCTCGTTGCTGGTATTCAGTTCGTTCTTTCAGGCCTTGCTGTTTATCGGTGCTTTCTGTTTGTCCGTTCTGACCAGCCGACCTTTTGTGACCTTGTGAGCGATGTTTCCCGTGCGTACTCGTCGCCGAGTTCGTGCTGTACGCGGAATTGGTGTCGGGCTTTTAGCTTTGAGCCAAGACCCGTCCATGAACAGAGTGACGAGGAGTATGTGGACCAAGAATTGGTTGCTTCAGCGTGACCAGTTCTCGCACATGCCTTTGCTTCGTGAGATCCGGAGAATAATCCTGATGATTTCAGGAACTTTCTCAGGATGACGGACCCCGATTTTCACCGTCTTTTGGCTTTGCTGACCCCCTTTATCAGCCGGCAGGATACCTGCATGAGACAAGCCATTACTCCGGAGCAGAGGCTTGTTGCCACGTTGAGGTACTTGGCGACAGGGAGAAGTCTTCAGGATTTGAAGTTCTCTTCAGGTATCTCTCCCCAGGCCCTGGGACTCATTATTCCAGAGACCTGTTCTGCCATCATTCAGGTCCTGCAGGAGGACTATATTAAGGTAACATTTCTACTTGACTATTCCCTTCTATGTATGCTCTGTTTGCTAATGTCTTGTATTTTTGACCTCCTTCCCTAATTACCATGATTGCAATATGTTCTAATATGCTGTGCCCCTTTTATCCTTCATGCATTTTTCCCTTCACTTACCTTACCAGCATGCTCTTCTGCCCCAATAGACACCTATGGCCTAGTCACTTAATCAATGTCTTTTGTCTGCTGCATAGTATTGTTTGCCCCCAAACACCCCCTAAAATATGCACAAATGTTTGCTGTGTGGTTTACTTCATGTAGAGCCCCTTTAGAAATTTTTTTTTTTTTTGGTGGGGGGTGGCAAACTCATTAGGAACCCTCTCCCCCAACTGCTCTGTCAGATGGTACCAATCCTTTATCTGCTGGCTTTCCCAAGGTCCATACACACTATATACCTACCTCTTTATAGTGGGCATCTTTAGGGATGAATTCAGCAAAGCATGTAGTGCAAGGGGCTGCCTCCATACATTCCATTTCCTAATTTTTTGTCTTCTTTCCCTCCTATTAGCTTGCTTGGTAATTTCATAATGTCACAATGTGCCTGCCTTTTTTTTGGGGGGGGGGGGGTTGAAATGTTATTTTATCTTTCCTGGGGGCTGCCAATAGTGTTAAGTACAGAGGGTCTGGCCAAACTAGCACACATTATTGAGCCATTTGCCAATCAATGAAGTGCAGAGGGTTACCTGTCCCCCCCCCCCCAAAACCCTAGTTATTGCCAATGGCCCATCAGAAGTGGGGGGATTGATGGGGGGTGAGTCATCTGTGAAGGGGAGCCTCTACTTTTCTGTGCAAATACTTTCCAGCCTCAAATTTTATACAATGCTCTTGTTCCAAGATGTTGATTGTCTAATCTGCTTGCAATGTTTAAGTGCAAAGTGACTAATTTTTTTTGCTTGTTTCACTCCACAGTTCCCTTCCACGCCACAGGAATGGCAGACTGTGGCCTCCCACTTTGCCAGCCGTTGGGACTTTCCTAACTGCGGAGGGGCAATTGATGGGAAACACGTCCGCATCGTCCCACCGCCCAACTCGGGGTCCTACTATTATAATTATAAAGGGTTTAATAGTGTAGTGATGTTGGCGGTGGTGTCGGCAACATACGAGTTTATGTATGTGGACGTGGGGATGAACGGCCGGATCTCGGATGGTGGTGCCATTACGCACACGGAGTTCTACTGGCGTCTCCAAAGTGCCAGTCTGTGCTTGCCACCTCCAGAGGAGAATGCCGAAGGACTCCCCTTCGTCTTTGTCGCAGATGAATCGTTTGCGTTGACTCCCCATGTGATGAGGCCGTTCCCGATGAGGACCCTCACCCCGGACCAGAGGGTCTTCAACTACAGGCTGTCCAGAGCCAGAAGAGTGGTGGAGAACACTTTTGGCATCCTGGCCAGCCGCTTCCGCCTGTTCCTGACGGCATTTAACTTGGCGGAATACAAACTGAACCACATAGTTCTTGCCTGTTGCATATTGCACAACTTCCTCAAAAGACATAACAGGAACTATGTGGTGCCCGTTGGCCCAGATGTGGAGGGGCCTCCAAATGCGGACCTCACAGCCCTTCAAGTGGCACGTCCAGGCTTGCCCCCTCTAAATGCCCGCGTGGTCCGTGAGCAATATATGGCGTACTTTGTGGGTAGGGGGGCCATTGCTCTGCCTGACGATGTGTGAGAGGCATTTTTTAATAAATCTGATATTTTAACCAACCTCTGATTTCTTGTCATTTCAGTCTTCTTTTTAGCTTATTTAACTTTGACATTTTTTCCCTTTGCCTTCGACAGTGGGAATGCACTTTCTGGGCAAAAGGAGGTAACAGTCTCTTCTTCCCAAAAAGATTATTCTCATGTTGTGTGTTTGCTACCTAATCTTTGGTCTAGAGAAGGTTTGTCCTGCATAACTGACAGACAAAATACTCCTTTTCATCACCAGGTCTGACATGTGTGTGTATTCTCAAAAATGCTGTGCTCCGTGTTTTCGTACAAAGCACTGTGGGTGTCATTTACATAAGTCAAATCCGCTATGCTCTACAAGTGCATTGAAAAAGTTCCCTGGGAAAGGAAATTGCAGTGCAAAGTGGATTTGCCTTTAGTAAATAACACCCATTGCCCCCCCATATCCTTTACATTTTACATACATAATGCATTGTTTTTTTAAATAAGGAAGCCACACATTTTGAAAAATAAAAAAGTTTACTTGGAAAACATTCACAAGTGCGTTTACAATCTTCACGCCAAAACTGACAACATCTTGGTTATTTACAACATTGTTTACAAACATTCCGCAATTGGTAAAACCAGGCATGGAGCTAACCAGAACCTATGAACTAGGAAAGTTCAACTTTGTAAAGTGAAGACAAGATCAGACATGACTATATGTTCAAAGTGTGTTTGATCTTGCCTTCATCACATGGGGGGGTCACCCCCGAAAAGTGGAAATTTCGAACATGCACACAATTTGGGACTGAAAATGGTCATTAGATGGTAAAACACATGCCTAGAAGCTTCAAAAGTGCCATTTTCCATCATGGGGATGAATGGACGTTTTTTTGGGGGTGCAACCCCTTCACCACAACCACTTTCGTAGTTCGTAAAGTGTTTGCACCCCCAAAAAAACGTTGCCATTCATCCACCATGGTGGGAGCTAGCACATGTGGACACAATGTGTGCATGTTCCAAATTTCACACAGTTTTTAAGTTGCAAATGTGTTCAGAAGCTGGCACAAATGTGTGTTAATTACTTGGTGCGTTTTCATATTTTTCCTAAAACATCAATGATGTTCTTCAATTTTTGTTGAACATCATTGATGTTTTGCTTTATGTAATCTAGATCTCTATTGCAGACCATTATCTCTCCGATGAGTACGTGGGCACTCTCTGTGGTAAAGTGTGATTTTTCTTCCACAACATCCACGTCACCTAAAAACCACAAACAAACAAAAATGGGGTGTTGGAAATGAGGCAGCCATACATGGATTAGCTTACCAGTAGCTGTGTTCTCCCACACTCACCTGTTGTGGTGACAATTTCTCCAAGTTCGATGATCTCTCCTTCCTCCTCCTCCTCCTCTGCTTCTGCTCTTTCCCCTTTTTTGGGAGGTGTTGGTTTGGGGGTTTCCTCAGACGGCCCAAGTTTTCGCTCCCCTATGAGAATGTACAAAAGGAAGATTTAGCAACACAATCTATTGAGGGCAGAAATAGGAAATGACAAACATTGGTTGAAAGTGACGGACACTATTTTAGTTTGGCCAGTTACAAATGCCAACTACATGAATGTAGTCACTTTGTAAAGGTGCTAAACTGACTAGCTTTTTGGTAGAAGTTTGTGTGATGGAGACACCCCTCTAGTATCCACTGGAGCACATGTGTGGAAAAGCCTAATAAAAAGGGGGTTTGGGTGTCCCAGCACTAGTGCTCTAGAGTCCAGATGGGTAAACAGCTACTGGGTGACCTCTCCTTTACATTGAATAAATTGGCTTTACATTCTTGATGACATTTCTAGTGAGAACAAACTTCCTTTCCCCAAAAAAACACCAAACATCGTATTATAAGTGGCCGAACGATCGAGGTTGCGTACGATCGAATGGACACACACACACGACCATGACAGTGGCAGAAAGATCGAGGCTGAGTACGATCGAATGCACAGACGAACCTGAAAGTGGCCATTTTGGAATGTACAACTTTGTAAAAATCAAACCACAATGGAGCAGTATGCAAGCAAGAAATCAAACACAAAACACAACTACTTACTTTTTTGAAGAATTCGCTTGATCTTTCTGTACTGATCGGCCTCCCTCAGTTTCAGGTCTGACCAGCGTTTCCTCAGTTGCTCCTTGGATCGTTGTACCCCAAACTGATTGTACAGCCTCCTCACAACTTTAGACATGATCTTGGCCTTGCGGACATTGGGGTTGAGGTAAGGCCCATACTTTCCATCATAGTCGCTCCTCTTTAATATGTCCACCATCTCCAACATTTCTCCAAATGACATATTGGAGGCCTTGAATTTCAGGCTCCGGGATCGGGACGTTTCTGCCTCCGGACTTTCCTCGTCCTCCTCCTCGTTGGTGGGATATTTGGGGCGCACCTGCTGTGTCCACGCCATGTGCTCTCCCCACTGCGCCGTAAAGAGAAGGGGTGGGGAATAGACGAGAAAGATCGTCAGGGGCGGGCGGAGTTTGACGCATGCGCACTGTATATAAAACGTCACACGCCTGTGTCGTAGCCACGATCTGGGAGACGAGGGGAGAGAAAACTCACACGAGACGATCGCTACAAACGAAGGTACAATTTGACGTTGGTACATAACTAGCCTAGACTGATTTGAACTTGAGGCTTCTTTATGGAGAAGATTAGGAGAGTTTAGCCTGACATAATTGAGAGGGTTTTGTGTGGTGTTGTGTCTTGCAGAGATTATGCAGGGATTCAATGACATGAGTTTTCTCCCCCTCTTCAATTCAGGGAATTTCCCGTTTTATGGCAGGGTAAACACCCACATTACACCAACAAACCAAAGAGGCACGCAGCCCTGGAGGAACTTGTGGAATTTGTCAAGCCAAGGTTCCCCACGGCAACTGTTGATGATCTAAGAAAGAAAATTGGCAGCCTGAGGAGTGCGTATATCAGGGAGCGGAAGAAGGTCGTGAAGTCTGAGGAAACTGCAACTTCAGCAGATGAGGTCTATGTCCCCAAGCTCTGGTACTATCAGAGTCTCCATTTTCTGAAAGACCAGACTGATGTCACGGAGCCAACCTCGACTCCTCCTTCCACGCTTCCTTGCGCACAGCCCACCCCTGTTGAGGCTTCCGAGGAGCAACCTGGGCCTTCCAGTATGGAAGAGGTGGAGGAGCCCAGCTTGTTCCAGGTATAGTAGTTTTGTTACCATTTCTGGGAATAATGAATGATGTTCACTTAATTCAGGATCCCCAATTGCTTAGTTCCTAACGTGTTTGACATATCAACTGACAGTAGTGTTGGAGACATTTGGGGCCAGAATCTAAACTGCAGGGCTGAGAATTGTATGGTTTTCTATTTGTAAACATTTTGCAACAGTCACAAGATGAGAATTGTGTGTGTTTGATGAACAAATAACTGAAACTATGTCCCTTTTTCATACACAGGAAGACCTCAGCCAGGAGGTGGCTGTGGAAGGTGGCAGTCAGGAGGAGGCAGGGGTTAGTGGCAGCCACCAGCTGGGTAGTGGCAGCCAAGAGGGGGCTAGGCCGCGGAGCCTGACTGACACCCAAACCCCTCCCCTCCGCCTTCCGTACAAAAGGGCGAGAAGGGGGGGTTATGCGGCACAGTCAGCGCTCCGCATGATCAGAGAGGCTTCAGACTCCCTACATGCCACACCCGCCGACGAGGAGACCTTTGGCTCGGTGGTTGTCACAAAAATGATGGGTATGGAGGTGAGGCAACGCAACATGTGTGAGGGGCTCATCCTCCATGTCCTAAATAAGGGTAGGGCTGGGGAGATGACCCCAGTCACACATGTTTGCCATAGCTACCATGCTCCGCCTCCTCCTCCTCCTCCTCCTTCTGCCACCCCACCAGCACGACAGCCACAGCGTGCAAGGAAGCGTGGAAGGAAGACCTGAGAGTGACGACCTGGAATCAGTCTGGTCTGAGAGAAGATGGAGCCTCTTGTAGTACCAGAGCCTGGGGACCTAGATGGCATCTGCTGCAGTTCCGGATACTTTGGACTTCACGACCAGATTGCACTCCCCTTAATATACGTACTCCTCAGGCCCCCAATTTTCTACGCTTGAACAATGATGGTTGCCGTGGGGGGACAAGACTTTGCAAATTCCCCAAGTTTCACCATGGCTGCGTTCCTCTTTGGTTTGTTGGTGTGACCTAAATAAAGGTTTTTTTTGATTTGAAATAATCATTGACTATTGTGTGTTTTACTTTTCTACAATGACAGTTTTTCTTTGACTAGGCAGGTACATTTCACTAATCCTAAAGTAGAATTAACAAGGGGCACCAACAACAAACAACCTCCTAGTAAATGTAAGCAAGAAATACAAATGTTAATAATGTGTTTTTGGTAATTTGAGACACACAACCCCCCTCAAAAAAAAAAATAAAAAAAAACATTCCAATATGTATTCCCCAAAAAAACAAAAAAAAAGACAAATCATGGTAAAAAAATAACAAAGATTCTTTTCCGTTCACAGTCAAAATAAACATGTAGTGTATAAATGCTGCAAAGTAATAAAGAAGTAAGTTTGTGAGAAGTGCGGGTGAATAGGAGCAGCTAAAACATGTCATTCTTGTTGCATTGTAAAGAAAAAGAGAATGCGCTGCATTAAAGACATTTTAACATTGCAGCGTGACGAATGTGCTGTGTCGATTAGGAAAGGTAGTTTTACCTGACCGAGCGCTTCCGTCACAGAATTGCTTCTGAGCATGCGTAGCACTTTGTCCGTCGGACAAGCGTACACACGCTCGGATTTGGTGTGATCGGACCGTGTTGACGGCAAATCTTTCCAGCAGGAGATAAGACTTTGTCCGTCGGACAAACCGACGAACACTGTCCGATGGTGCATACACACGGTCTGATTTTTCAACAACCTTGTCCGATCGGACAAAATCCATGAAAAAGTCCGACCGTGTGTATGGGGCTTTAGTGTTTTGCTTTTTGCCACTGTTCCATAAAGGTCAGATTTGTGGAGTGCACAACTAAAACTTGTCCTGTGGACAGATTCTCCTACTTGAGCTGTGGATCTCTGCAGCTCCTCCGGAGTTACCATGGGCCTCTTGGCTGCTTCTCTTATTAATGCTCTCCTTGCCCGGCTTGTCCGTTTAGGTGGATGGCCATGTCTTGGTAGGTTTGCAGTTATACCATACTCTTTCCATTTTTGGGTGATGAATTGAACAGTGCTCCGTGAGATGTCCAAAGCTTGGGTTATTTATTTATAGCCTAACCCTGCTTTAAACTTCTCCCCAACTTTATCACTGATCTGGCTGGCCTTCAAGATGCTGTTTGTTCACTAAGGTTCTTTAACAAACCTCTGAGGGCTTCACAGAACAGCTGTATTTATACTGAAATTAAATTACACACAGGTGGACTCTATTTACTAATTAGGTGACTTCTGAAGACAATTGGTTCCACTGGATTTTGGTTAGGGGTATCAGAGTAAAGGGGGCTAAATACAAATGCATGCCACACTTTTCAGATATTTATTTGTAAAAAATTTGTCAAACCAGTCAATAATTTGTAGGGCCACCTTTTGCTGCAATTACAGCTGCAAGTCTTTTTGGGTATGTCTCTACCAGCTTTGTACATCTAGAGAGTGAAATTTTTGCCCGATCTTCTTTGCAAAATAGCGCAAGCTCTGTCAGATGGAGAACGTCTGTGAACAGCAATTTTTAAAGCGGGACTGTACTGAAAAAAATGTTTTTAACAGCCAGCAGCTACAAATACTGCAGCTGCTGACTTTTAAAAAATGGACATTTACCTGTTCCAGGGTCCAGTGGTGTCAGCAGCAGAGGCCAATCGATCGCTCGGCTCTCTGCTGTAGCCGGCGCCATTCTCGGTGAGGGAATCAGGAAGTGGCTTCACTTCCCGATTCCCTACTGCGCATGCGCGAGTCGCGCGGCACAATGAGAATTTTCAGCGCTGTCTGCCGGGACACGCGTGTGTCCCGGCAGACAGCGCGCCGGGACAGGAACTTGCGTAAACTCCCGTGGGAGTTTATGCCGGAAGTGGGTGCAGATACCTGTCTTAGACAGGTATCTGCACCCCCCTCCCCCCTGAAAGGTGCCAAATGTGACACCGGAGGGGGGGAGGGTTTCCAAAAAGCGGGAGTTCCACTTTAGGGTGGAATCCCGCTTTAAGTTTTGCCACAGATTCTCAATTGGATTTAGGTCTGGACTTTGACTGGGTCATTCTACACATGAATATGCTTTGAACTAAACCATTCCATTGTAGCTCTGTCTGTATGTTTAGGGTCGTTGTCCTGCTGGAAGGTGAACCTCCACCCCAGTCTCAAGTCTTTTACAGACTCAAACAGGTTTTCTTCTAAGATTGCCCTGTATTTTTATCCCTCCATCTTCCCATCAACTCTGACAAGCTTTCCTGTCACTGCTGAAGAATAGCGTCCCCACAACATGATGCTACCACCACCATGTTTTACGGTGGGGATGGTGTGTTCAGGGTGAGGTGCAGTGTTAGTTTTCTGCCACACATTGAACTTTTTGGCATAAAAGCAAAATGCTATTTTGGTCTCATCTGACCAGAGCACCTTCTTCCACGTGTTTGCTGTGTCCCTTCTTGCAAACTGTAAAAGGGACTTCTTATGGCTTTCTTTCAACAATGGCTTTCTTCTTGCCACTCTTCCATAAAGGCCAGATTTGTGGAATGCACAAATAATTGATGTCCTGTGGACAGATTCTCCCACCTTAACATCTATCATGAAGCTGGGCTATTTGTTCCCCCTGGTGTTTGATAGCTTAAGCTGCTTCAGACTCCCTTCCAGTTGCCAAATACAGCCATAGCAGTGGGTCATATGCCAAAGAGTGGATCTCTGCAGCTCTTCCAGGGTTACCATGGGTCTCTTGGCTGCTTCTCTGATTAATGCCCAGCCTGTCAGTTTAGGTGGACGACCATGTCTTGGTAAGTTTGCAGTTGTGCCATACTCTTTCCATTTTCGGATGATGGATTGAACAGTGCTCCGTAAGATTTTCAAAGCTTGGGGTATTTTTTTTATTTTTTGTTAACCTAACCCTGATTTAGAATGGGTTCACACTATCTTCGCATGTGGCTCACAGCAGGGGTCTGGTGAGTCCCTGTTCACCGTTTCAGGTCCGATTTCAGCCTAAAATTTTTGGCTGAATTCGGACCTAAAACCAATGCACAGGGCTCCTGGGCAAATTTGCACTGGTGCCGCAGTGGAGATATGTGGACCGGCTCCATAGAAAGGCGGTCAAAATCTCCTGCTATTAAACTTCCCCACAACTTTATCCCTGACCTGTCTGGTATGTTCCTTGGCCTTCATGATGCTGTTTGTTTACTAAGGTTCCCTAACAAACCTTTGAAGGCTCACAGAACAGCTGTATTTATACTGAGATTAAATTATGCACTGGACTCTATTTACCAATTAGGTGACTTCTGAAGGCAATTGGTTCCACTAGATTTTAGGCTGAATACAAATGCACGCCACACTTTTTTCAGATATTTGTAAAAAAATTAATAAAAATGTGAAAAACATTTATCATTTTCCTTCTACTTCACAATTATGTGCCACTTTGTGTTGGTCTATCCCATACAATCCCAATAAAATACATTTACTTTTTGGTTGTAACATGACCAAATGTGGAAAATGTCAAGGGGTATGAACACTTTTTCAAGGCACTGTATGTATTTAAATCTTTTGTAACAACCATATTTTTATGAAGTTTTATGTATTCCCCACTCAATGGCAGTAACGTTCTTTGATTATTATTTTTTTCATATTGACTACGAGTGCGATGACCACTGTACTTATGTTCCACTGAGAAGTCGAAGTCCGTCCGCCACTGTCTTGTAGTTCATTCATTCACAGACCTCCGAATGATGCTGCTGTGTGGGCAGAGCCCTGCACATCTGCGCAATTTCAAAAGTGACAGTTGCTGCAGGGAAGATATGGGCATAGGGGGCACAGGTATAACATATAACATGGTCCAAAAGTGGAGCTAGCTTTTTAAGTTGAGCTCCAAAGAAACAGCTTAGTGCACAGTTGGAATACATATATGTAAATTATTTCAATTGCTAATGTGTTGTAGTTCTGTCCGGCTAGACTTGTGATTCTGTTTCACTGCACAGACAAGCAGAGGGCACCACTATTTTCGATTCAGCATTAGAGTTTCCCATGTGACTGCTCTGAAACATCATTAATTGTCCAATGAGCCAAAGGTAATACGGGATATTGTAAAGCTGACCCCTCGTGTGCAAGTGGCGTCGGACCCGCCTGGGTCGGAGCTAGAGCGCCTTGTTGCCACGTGGTAGGCCACAGTCCTCTCACACAGCAGCGAAGGGGATGTTTACTTGATGAGATGTGGGAAGCAAGAGAGTCTGGGCCTGATCTGCTGACCCCTTTATAGCCTCTCCCAGAGTTCTCTCCCTAGAGCAGATGGCCTGCTGGAAGGTGTAGTTCTTGGATAGTTCTGCAGGGAGAGGGTAAGTCTGCAGTGCCAGATAACTGAAGTCCGGTGTCTGCAGGGAGAGGGTAAGTCTGCAGTGCCAGATAACTGAAGTCCGCTGTTGGCAGATAACACGTATAACACACACCTTAATTTTAAGAGGGAAGTTTCAGGAAAAAAACTTACATTTTAAATAAAGAACTTTGAAGCAAAATAAGGGTCAATGCCTGTCAATGGAGTGCCTATTAATGAAGCCTGATCAGTGCCCATCTGCAACCTCACCATTGCCCGTTAATGCAGCCTGCTCAGTGCCCATCAATGCAGCCTCACCAGTGCCGGATTAAACAGAGCCCGGATCTCCTGTGTACTCGGCTCAGCTCGGCTCAGCGTCAATCACAGTCCTGCCTCGTAGCCCATCTCCTATGATAGACATTACACCAGTCCAATGCTGGGACATGTGATGTCAATGCTAGGAACCGTCCAGGAGGTGGGACTTTGTGGGACTGGGAGCCAAGCTGAGCCGAATACACAGGAGATCCAGCTCTGTGTAATTCGGCGGCACTCGCCCCCTCCTTCCCCTCCGAGGCAGCCAGATATCGGTGTATAACATGCACCCATGATTTGTCGCCTATTTTCAGGGGGAAAAAGTGCATGTTATATGCCGATAAATATGGTATATAGATATATTTATATGTAAAATAAGTATTGAACACGTCATCATTTTTCAAGGTAAATATATTTCTAAAGGTGCTATTGACATGGAATGTTCACCACATTTCGGTAACAACCCATGGAATCCATACATACTAAGAAACCAAAAGAAATACGTTTAGAAATTAAGTTATGTGTAAAAAAAATGGAATGACACAGAGAAAAAGTATTGAACACGCTAACTGGAATTTATTTAATACTTTGTACAAAATCCTTTGTTGGAAATGACAGCTTCAAGACGTCTTCTGTATGAAGAAACTAGTTGCATGCATTGCTCAGGTGTGATTTTGGTACATTCATCCACACAAATATGGCCCGTACACACGGTCGGATATTCCGATGGAAAAAGTTTGATCGGATTATGTTGTTGGAAAATCCGATTGTGTGTGGGCTCTAGCTGGCTTTTTCCGTCGGAATTTCCGACGGAAAAAATTTGAGAGCCGGATGCCGACAACAAAATCCGATCTGACTTTTTCCGATCGTGTGTAGAGAATTCCGACGCACAAAGTGCCACGCATGCTCAGAAGAAATTTGGAGATGAAAGCTATTGGCCTCTACGTAGTCCCGTCGTACGTTTTATACATCACCTCGTTCCGAACGATCGGATTTTCCGACAACTTTGTCTGACCATGTGTGTGCAACACAAGTTCCAGACAAAATCCATCTGAAAAAATCTGACGGATTTTGTGGTCGGAATGTCCGACCATGTGTACAAGGCATTAGTCTACAAATCTTGAAGGATCCGTGGGCCTCTTCTATGAACTCTGATCTTTAGTTCTTTCCATAGATTTTCTATTGGATTCAAGTCAGGTGATTGGCTGGGCCATTCTAGCAGCTTTATTTTTTTTTTTTTCAAACCAATTGAGAGTTTCCTTGGCTCTGTGTTTGGGATCATTGTCTTGCTGAAATGTGCACTTTTGTTTCATCTTCATCATCCTGATAGATGGCAGCAGATTTTTATCAAGAATGTCTTGGTACATTTTTCCATTCATCCTTCTCTCAATGATATGAAGTTTGCCAGTACCTTACGCTGAACAGCCCCACACCATAATGCTCCCACCTCCAAACTTCACTGTTGGTATGGGGGTGTTTTTGGGATTATGTTCAGTGCCATTTGATCTCCAAACATTGTGTGTACTATGGCATCATCCAAAGAGTTAAATTTTGGTCTCATCTGATCAGACTATATTCTCCCAGTATTTCACAGACTTGTCTAAATTTTGTGCAGAAAACTTTAAACGAGCTTCATCATGCTTTTTCTTCAGCAATGGAGTCTTGTGTGGTGACAATTATACCTGCTAATTCTAGGTCTTTCTGAAGCTCTCCACGATTGGTATTTGGCTCTTGGACAACTCTTCTGATAATTATTTTCACCCCTTTGTCAGAAATCTTGCGAGGAGCACCTGGTCGTGGCCTGTTTATGGTGAAATTATGTTCTTTCCACTTCTGGATTATGGCCCCAACAATTCTCACTGGAACATTCAGAAGTTTAGAAATAGTTCTGTAACCATCAGTATGTTTTTCAAAAATAAAGTTGCAAAGGTCTTGAGAGAGCTCTTTGCTTTTACCCATCATAAGCTGTTTCTTGTGCGACACCTTGGTAATGAGACACCTTTTTATAGTTCAACCAGCTGATAATATTTTGCACTGACAATGGGGCAGGATTGTCTTTTTTTCCCTGTGTCATTCCATTTTTATTACACATGACTTAATTTCTGAACTTATTTGTTTTGGTTTCTTTGTATGCATGGACCTGGTCAGAGCTGGTGCAAGGATTTTTGACACCCTAGGCGACACTTAATTTTGCCGCCCCCCCCCCGACTCCACCCCTGACCCCATCCCCTTTTCCCTGTCCATGTAAACACCACCATTTTAAAGAAGCACCCATCAAATGCAGCCTTACCAGCGCCCATCAAGTGCAGCCTTACCAGCGCCCATCAAATGCAGCCTTACCAGCGCCCATCAAATGCAGACTTACCAGCGCCCATCAATGAATGTTTGCTTGCTTCCATTCATTCAGGAGTCGGGACACAGATACAGTCCTTCACCGCCTTCATCTGTGAACAGAGGGGCGGCTGCCTGCTGATGCTGAGACTTAGTTGCTTGCTGCAGAGAGAAGAGAGTAGGAAAACCATTGGCCGGGTGCCCCCTAGGCAGCATGGCGCCCTAGGCGGCTGCCTAGTTTGCCTAGTGGTAGCACCGGCCCTGGACCTGGTAATCTCAAACCATGCAGAGCTTATTACTAATATTCATATAAAAGAACATCTGGGTAGCAGTGACCATAACATGATTTCATTTAATGTTAGCTGTAAGCAAAGAACACATACGCGAAAGATAAAAACACTTAACTTTAATGCCGCGTACACATGATCGGAATTCTCGTGGGAAAAGCCTTGGATGGTTTTCTGACGGAATTCTGACAGAATTCCGCTCAAGCTTGTGTTGCCTACACATGGTCACACCAAATTCCGACCGTCAAGAACGCGGTGACCTACAACACTACGACGAGCTGCAAAAATTAAGTTAAATGCTTCCGAGCATGCTTCAATTTGTTTCTGAGCATGCGTCGCAATTTTGCGCGTCGGAATTGCCACAGACGATCAGAATTTCCGATAGAAACGTTTTCCTTCTGAAAAATTGAGAACATGCTCATAATCTTTTGCTGGCCGAAATTCCGCCAGCAAAAGTCTGATGGAGCCTACACACGGTCGCATTTTCCGACCAAAAGCTCACATCGGTATTTTGTTGGCGGAATGTCTGATCATGTGTACGCGGCATAAGAGAGCAAATTTTCCAAGGATAAGGGCTCCAAAGTATATTCCCATGGGCAATAAGTTTAAAAAGCTAAAAATAAAACCTATGTGGCTCACGGCCAAAGTTAAAATGACTATAAATAATAACTTTGTAAAAATATAAATGTAGCACGGCCCCCTTGAGGACTGCTTGGATTTACCTGCTCATCTGCATCGCCATGACCCTGTGAACATTCCAACCCACCTGACACTTTGGATTCAGACATCATTGCAACACCTTTTTGATGGCTTCCAGCTAGCAAATCCCCGATGGACGTCCTGGCTGCGGACCCACTTGTGGCGACCACCCGTTGCAGAGCACTGTAGAGGTGGTGCTGGTCAGATGACCAATGAACAGCAGGCAATGCTGGACCCTTTCCTGGGCAGGTGTCATATGACGTCCTCATCTTCCCGGTGGTATAGGGGTGCACACCGTGTTACCAAGAAGCCGATGCGCGTGCCTGGTGGCCGCGATGTCCGCCGGGCACCTGCGATCGCTCGTGACAGAGCAGGAATGTGGATCTGTGTGTATAAACACACAGATCCACGTCCTGTCAAGGGAGAGGAGACAGATCTTGTGTTCCTAGTATATAGGAACACTAACCGTCTCCTCCCCTAGTCAGTCCCATCCCCCCACAGTTAGAATCATTACCTAGGTAACACATTTAACACCTTTATCGCCCCCTAGTGTTAACTCCTTCCCTGCCAGTGACATTTATACAGTAATCCGTGCATATTTATAGCTCTGGTCCCAAAATAGTGTCAAAAGTGTCCACCGCAATGTCACATTCACGATAAAAATCGCAGATCACCGCCATTACTAGTAAAAAAATAATAGTAATAAAAATGCCATAAATCAATAACCTATTTTGTAGGTGCTAGAACTTTTGCGCAAACCATTCAATATACGCTTATTGCGATTTTTTTTTTTACCAAAAATATGTAGAAGAATACATATCGACCTACACTGAGGAAAAAAAACGTTTTTTAAAACAAAATTGGGGATATTTATTATAGCAAAAAGTTAAAAATATTGTGTTTTTTTCAAAATTGTCGTTCTTTTTTGCGCAATTGTCATTCAAAATGTTACAACGCTGCAAGCTGAAAATTGGCCTGGGCAGGAAGGAGATGAAAATGCCCTGTATTTATAGTGGTTAAGGGGATATGATCAACATGTACAAATACATAAGTGGTCCATATAGTGAACTTGGTGTTGAGTTATTCACTTTAAGTTCATCACAGAGTACAAGGGGGCACTGTTTTTACGTCTAGAGGAAAAAAAGATTTAATCTCCAACCACGGAAAAGTTCTTCACAGTAAGAGCTGTGAAAATGTGGAATAGACTCCCTCCAAAGGTGGTTCTGGCCAGTTCAGTAGATTGCTTTAAAAAAGGCCTGGATTATTTCCTAAATGTACATAATATAACTGGATACTGACATTTATAGGTAAAGTTGATCCAGGGAAAATCCAATTGCCCCTGCTGTAGCAAATTGGAGCATGCTCTGCTGTTTTTTTTTGCCTCTGGATCAACTGTGGGTGAAGAACTGTGTATATGGGATTGTATGATTTTTATTTATTTTTTGGTTGAACTAGATGTCTTTTTTTAGCCTGACTTACTATGTAACTATGGATTGCATGGGTTGTTACCGACATGTGGTGCAAATTTCATGTCAATAGCCCCTGTAGAAATATATTTACCTAGAAAAATGGTGACGTGTTCAATACTTATTTTACCCGCTATACACACACACTCTGTCCAGAAAAAGTGCAGCCTTAGTTAATATAACGAGAAGGGTTTGTGCAACATCGATATAACCTGGCAGCCAAGGAGAGTGGACTAGAATGCGCATGGTTGAACAATGATGACTTCACTGTACAAGTCAGTGGGGGTTCTAGACTCCGTTGAGTGAACATGTGTACTGTGTGGCCGTCGCAATCAGAATGACTGAATGAGTAGAGCAATGAATCTGCATCAAATTTCATGTTCAGTTTGAACATTCCTATGTGGAAACTATTTGGATTATTCAGAAAGCTTTCGGGGACGATGCAATGAGTACAGCCCAAATAAAAGTGTGCCACAAATTCTTCAAAGATGGTTAAAATCTATTGAAAGTGATCCACATTCTGGAAGGCCTGCAAGAATCAGAACAACTGAAAATGGTGAACGTGTACGGGCTGCAATCAACAAAGATCGGTGACTGACAGCGCGAGAACTTGAAACTGAGTTGATTCCAAAAAAATATTTTGCAGAGTGTTTTTAACAGTGGAACCAATGCTGGGAGAACTGTGTGAGGTCCCAAGGAGCCTACTTTGAAGGGAACTGAGGCATCATTGTCCTATGTACAATGTTTCTTCTATCTTGTATCTTCTTCAATAAATGTCTCTATTTTTCATATTACATGGCTGGGTACTATCCAGTCAGACCTTGTGTGTGTGTGTATATATATACATATATATATATATATTGGCAGTGGTGGCGCTAGGCTTTGTGAGGTCTTATGTCGCGTACACACGGTCGGACTTTCCAGCAAAAAAAGTCAGATGGGAGCTCTTCATCGGATATTCCGACCGTGTGTTCGCCCCATCTGACTTTTTCTGTCTGCATTTACAACGGACTTAGATATAAAGCCTGTTTTTAATTTTTCCGTCAGAAATGCCGACGGAGTTTTGCCCTATGCAAAGTCTGGCTGCATGTATGCGGCATTAGGCAAATCTTAGACATACAGTGAGGCCCCACTCACTTCCACAATGGGAAAAATAATTCAAGCGCTAGAAATTAACTGTATAAATTGCATATATTAAGAGCCTTATTTCCTATGAACTATGAATTCAGTTTCTAAAACATTACTAGCAATGTGCAGGGCCGGATTGACATAGGGGCTATTGGAGCTGCAGCTCCAGGCCCCTTTCTCAAGATAGGCCCATTTGTCCCAAAAAAAAAAAAAAAATTCTAAAAAAAAAAAAAAAAAATCGACTTCGAGGGTTGTAGCTCAACGATCAGGAGTCACAGAGACCCCACAGTGCTGGAGTAGGTAGCTAAAGACCTACTCCAGCACTGGTTAAAATATGGGGCTGCTATCATCTATGGTTCTGGAGATATGGGGTTGCTTGCGCAGTCGATCAGAAGCTACATACAGAGTGGCCAGTATAAATACAAGCTGGAACACTCTGCCGAAGACTGAGAGGATGAACTCACAGTGCTTATAATAATTATTTGTATATTACTTATGATAATTAACCCCTTGCCACCCAGGCCAATTCTGACACTTCTCTCCTACATGTAAAAATCATAATTTTTTTTGATAGAAAATTACTCAGAAGCCTCAAGCATTATATATGTTGTTTTAGCAGACACCCTATGGAATAAAATGGTGGTATTTGCAACTTTTTATGTTACATATTTGTGCAGCAATTTTTCAAACGTTTTTTTTGGAAAGAAACTGTTTCATTCATAAAAAAAAACACTAAAGTTAGCACGATATTTTTTGTTTAGGCCCCTTTCACACTGGGCGGTTTTCAGGCGGTACGGCGCTAAAAATAGCGCCTGTATACCGCCTGAAAAAACCGGCCCCATTCACTCCAGTGTGAAAGCCGGCGGGCTTTCACACTGGAGCGGTGCGCTAGCAGGACCGCAACAAAAGTCCTGCTAGCAGCATCTTTGGAGCGGTGAAGGAGCGGTGTATTCACCGCTCCTATACCGCTCCTTCCCATTGGAATCAATGGGAAACCGCGGGGATACCGCCCGCAAACCGCCGCTGCAGCGGCGCTTTGCGGAGGTTTTTAACCCTTTTGCGGCCGCTAGCGGGGGTTAAAACCACCCCGCTAGCGGCCGCATACCGCGGGTAAAGCGATGGTAAGCAGCGCTAAATATAGCGCTGCTTTACCGTCGCCGCCCCGCACCGCTCAGGTGTGAAAGCAGCCTTAGAGTTACAGAGGAGGTCTAAGGCTAGAATTATTGTTCTCACTCCAACGATCGTGGCATATGTAACCTGTGTGTATCTGGATCTGATACTAACCAGTGCCTACCCAGCCACTGACTAGTATCTCTCCCCAGCCTGTCCCCACACACCCTCTCACCTGCTGACCTGTGAATGGGGGAATCACTCCTGCAGTGTTATTGTGTTCTGCCAGTGAATACAATGATCAGTGTTGCTAACTATAGCTGGCAGCACTGATTGTTTTGGGGGAAAACCTGACAGGCTGGTTGTACTCAAGTCGGTTAATAGGTTGACTTGTGTAAAACCAGGTAGCCCATACATAGATCGACTATGGCTGGTCTCTGCTTAATTGGTGCAATTTCAATCCATGTATGGCCCGCTTAACCACTACACAGTCCCTAAACAGCCTTCCACAAACTTTTACATTTTTCCTTCCCAGATTCCTTCATCCTCCTCTCCTATATATAGTGCCCACTGTCATACTCTCCACACTTCTCTCCTGTACATAGCGCCCGCTGTCATATCCTACACACTCCTCTCCTGTACATAGTGCCCGCTGTCATACACTTCTCTCCTGTACATAGTGCCCACTGTCGTACCCTCCACACTCCTCTCCTGTACATACTGCTCACTGTCATACCCTCCACACTCCTCTGCTGTGCATACTGCCCACTGTCATACTCTTCACACTCCTCTCCTGTACATAGTGCCTTCTGCCATACCCTCCGCACTCCTCTCATGTACATAGTGCCCACTGTTAGACCCTCCACATTCCTCTCCCTCACCTGCACATACTTCCCACTTTTATACCATCCATTCTCCTCCCCTATGCCTCTTACCCACAAAAACAGTTCTTTAAAATTGCCCCATTATTAGTACTTATTTAATTTTGTAATTACTATTGTGATGTATAGAGGAACATGGGTGATGTCAGCTACTCTAAATATAGCACTTGTAAAAAAGTGTCCCTGAAAATATTTTTGAAATGTTGGCAACTATGCGGGTCAGTAGAGGGCCCCATGAGAGGCTCCTGGATTCCAATGATATTAAAGCGGTAGTAAACTTTTCTAACATTACTATTTTTTAGAGGCCCTTAGGTAGGTTATGCCATAATGTACAAGTATGCACAGCATATTAGCACACTAGGGTACACTTAAATTGTCAGACTGAGCCCTCCAGTGCTGTGCTGTGATCAATCCAACCCGGGCGCTTCCATCGTCTTCCTTCCGGGTTCTGTGCCTTCGGTCACTTGCCTTGGCCGGGCTGTGTTGATGTCATTCCCACACATGCTCATGTGCATCCTCTTTCTCTCATCCCCCCTTTCTCATCCTCTTTCCCTTACCCCTCACACCTCTTTCATCCCCTTTCTCTCTCTCTCTCTCTCTCTCTCTCTCTCTCTCTCTCATCCTCCCTCTCTTTTTAATTTAATTTGTTAAAACAAAAAATTGTTTGCATTTTTATTTATTAATTTATTGTTTATAAAAGGCCCCACCAAAATCCTCAGCACCAGGCCCATGATGTTCTTAATCTGGCCCTGGCAATGTGTTTAAAGTGGGAGTTCCACCGTTTTTTTTTTTTTTTAAAGTCAGCAGCTACAAATACTGCAGCTGCTGACTTTTAAAATAAGGACACTTACGCGCCCGCGATGTCGGCACCCAAAGCCGATCTGTCGTTCGGCTCTCGGGTGCTGCCGCCGCCATCTTCGGTATGGGAATCAGGAAGTGAAGCCTTGCGGCTTCACTTCCCGGTTCCCTAATGCGCATGCGCGAGTTGCGCTGCGCAATAAGGACGGTCCCTGCTGTCTCTGGGATCCGTGTGTTTCCCAGCAGACAGCAGGGGCCCCGCAGGAATTGGCGTTATAGCCGCAGAATCTGCGGCTATCTATGCCCGGAAGTGGGTGCAGATACCTGTATTATACAGGTAACTACACCCCCCTCCCCACTGAAAGGTGCCAATTGTGGCACCAGAGGGGGGGAGGGTTCCGATGAGCGGAAGTTCCACTTTAGGGTGGAGCTCCGCTTTAAGTTATAGCAAAGGTCAAAAACCATGAAGGTCATGTTAATATTACCCAGCCAGCAAAGAGTTCCCCCTTACAGCAGAGTCTGCAGGATTCCCCCTTAACGTGCAAGGGGAACTTTGATGTAGGGGAATGCTGCAAATCATGATGTAAGGGGGAATGCTGCAGACTTTGGTGTATGTAAGGAGGGGAGGGGGCTCTGGTGACCAGAGATCGCCTTATATCAGAGTGCACAACATTTTACTTTACATCAGGGTCCGCAGAGTTCCAACTTACATTTAAAATGGGAACTCTAATGTGGGGGGACTCACCTTCCACAGAGTGAATGCATTAAGGTAAGGGGGGAGGGGTTACTGATATAAGGGGGAACCTTTATATCAGCGGCCCCTTACCTTACTGTATTCACTCCCTCTTACATCAGTGATCCCCACTCAGACTGGACTTGCAGACATGATATAAGAGATGGTGAGAGACTGTGCGGCTATAATACAAGAGATGGTGAGAGACTCTACAGACATAATACTAACGATGGGCAGAGACTGTAAGGATATGATACAGGAGATATTCAGAGACTGTGCATCCATAATACAAGAGATGGTCAGAGACTGTGCGGCCATGATACAAGAGATGGTCAGAGACTGCAGACATGATACAGGAGATGGTTAGGAACTGCAGACATGATACAAGAGATGGTCAGAGACTGCAGACATTATACAAGAGATGGTCAGGGATTGCATACATGATAGAGGAGATGGTCAGAGACTGCAGACATGATACAGGAGATGGTCAGAGACTGCAGACATGATACAGGAGATGGTCAGACTGCAGACATGATACAGGAGATGGTCAGAGACTGCATACATGATACAGGAGATGGTCAGAGACTGTGCGGACATGATACAAGAGATGGTCAGAGACTGCGCGGACATGATACAAGAGATGGTCAGAGAATGTGTGGATATGATACAAGATATGGTCAGAGACTGTGTGGGCATGATACAAGAGATGGTCTTATAGTAATGACATGCAAACTGTCACCTGGCTAACACAGTAACACCACATTGCTGCAGCAGCCACCAAAAACTAGAGCTACAACCACAGATGATCCCGCCACAGACAGAGTGCAGACAGATGATCCCTCTATACACTTATCCATCCCCTACTACAAGCAGGAGAAGGTGACACATTCGCTTTGAGTGCCCTGCAGTGCATTCTGGGGGTTGTAGTCTCTGCAGAGCACAGGCACCGGCGGGCCAAGTCTAGTATGTGGTGTGGAGAACTACAACTCCTGCCATGCAATGTGGTGCAGGATTTGGGAGAAGGCTAGGATGGCAGTAGAGCATGCTATTGGCTGCAGCTGATGAAATGTTCTCTGTGTGAGGGGGGTATTACAGCTGGCTGAAACTTCCATGGCTTTACCTCAGTGTGTGCCGGCCTGCTCAACCTTCCAGCCTGGGGACACCCAGGGCCATCATTAATATTCATTGGACTCTGGGCAAACATTTTCCTGACCCCTAGCAATTTCACTCTCCACCCCAACATCCCAAAAAACAAACACGCAAATAAACTAAATAATAATAATAATGTATATATAAAGATCTGGTTCACACTCGCTGATTGCTCCAGGCTCACTGATTGCTTGTTAGAGGTTAGTGCACATCATTACCAATCTCTGATTGGATGCTAGAGGTTACTGCACAATATTAACACTCAATATTTGGTTGATAGAGGTTACTGCACATCATTACTGCTCACCATTGGTTGCTAGATGTTAGTGAACATCATTATCGCTTACCCATTGGTTGCTAGAGGTTACTGCACATCATTACCGCTCACTGATTGATTGCTAGAGGTTACTGCACATTATTACCTCTCACTGATTGGTTGCTAGAGGTTACTGCACATTATTACCGCTCACTGATTGGTTTCTATAGTTTACTACTTATCCTTATCATTCACTGATTGGTTGCTAGAGGTTACTGCAAATGAATACTGCTTACTGATTGGTTGCTATGGGTTACTGCTTATCGTTATCGCTCACTGTTTGCTAGAGGTTACAGCACATCATTACCGCTCACTGGGTGGCAGGGCAGTATTGTGGTGTGTGATGCAACTGTTGGGGTACAGTTGGTTGAGTGACAGAATGCAGTTTAGGGTGATGGTGGCAGCATTGGGGTGAGAGGCTGAGATCATATCTCCCCTATAATGAAAGGGGTAGGGTGATAGAATGCCAGAGGTGGGGTACAGGAGGGATGAGGATGTTAATGGCAGGAGGCAGGGTAGTGATCCTAGTTGTGAGGTCTGAATTGCACCCCCTCCTGCCATAGCCAATCTGACAACAGCTAAAAAGGAAACGGATGCTTCAAAATGGCAGCATGTCTCGGATCTCACCACTATCCCAAAACAAGCAACAGCAAGAGGAAAGCAGAGAGGGAAGGGCATGTCAGCCTCTGCATTCTTGCCATGCTTGTCTCAGACAAGTGGTCAGAGCTGAGACAGTCTGCTGTCGTGAAGCATCCATCTCCTTCGTAGCTGTTGTCAGATCCACCATGATGAGAGGTGAGGGGGCAATGCAGACCTCATTACAATGGTGAGGAATCACCTCACCATGGGACAAAGTACTGCAAGTACATTGTTTGATGGGGGCGGCAAAACTGTAAAGTTGACTTCTTTATAGTAGTAGAGAGGCTAAACCAACTATATATGGTGTATACAAGAGAGGAGAACTCCAGGAGAGTGAGTGGGCTGAAGATGATCGGAGTGACCAACAACTAGATGGAGCCTAGACCGGGCAAAGAGACGCTATCTGCTGTATTTGAAACTGTGAAGCTTGCCCTTTTCAGGCTCCGGTTCCATTCTGCAACTCCGAAAAATATGTCTTCGTACAAGAGGGCAACACTGGACGAGGAGGAGCTGGTGGACTCCACCGGTGAGGGCGAGGTCTACCCCAATGGAGTGCAGGTCAACCTGCGAGGAACCAGCAATCGGAACAGCTGCTGGACGCAAAGGACGCATGTGGAGAAGAGGCTTCTGGTCCTGGTCGCTATCCTGTGCATCGGGCTCCTGGCGTGTCTGCTGTCTCTGGCTCTGCAGTATAGAAGCAAAAATCGCACCTGCCTGTCGGAATCTTACATCTCGGTCACCAGCTCCATCCTGCGCTCTCTGGATCCCAGCGTGGATCCGTGTCAGGACTTCTACAGCTATGCCTGTGGCGGGTGGATCAAAGCCAACCCGGTCCCTGATGGCCATTCCCGCTGGGGGACCTTCAATGAGCTGTGGGAGCACAACCAGGCCGTCATGAAGCACCTGTTGGAAAACAAGACTATGAATTTCAGCAGTGCTGCCGAGCACAAAGCTCAGAGTTACTACCAGGCCTGTATGAACGAGTCCAAAATCGCAGATCTCGGCGCCAAACCGCTGCAAGAGCTCATAGAGAAGCTTGGTGGGTGGAACATCACTGGTCCATGGGACAAGAACAACTTCCAGGAGATCCTGCGGACCATCACTGCGTACTACAGAGTCTCTCCCTTCTTCTCGGTGTTTGTCAGCGCGGACTCCAAGAACTCCAACAGCAACATCATCCAGATAGACCAGTCTGGATTGGGTTTACCGTCTCGAGAATACTACCTCAACAAAACGGCAATGGGAAGGTTCTGACCGGATACCTCAACTTCATGGTGCAGCTGGGGGTCCTCCTGGGTGGGGAGGAGAACAACACGCGCCAGCAGATGCAGGAGATCCTGGACTTCGAGACGGCCCTGGCCAATATCACCATCCCGCAGGAGAAGAGGCGAGATGAGGAGCTCATCTACCACAAGATCACCGCCGGAGAGCTGAAGGATCTGATACCCAGTGTGGATTGGATGCCCTTCCTCCAAACGGCCTTTCGCCCCGTGGAGATCAATGAGACGGAGCCTGTGGTGGTCTATGCTAAAGAATACTTGATGGAGGTGTCCGGTCTCATAGAGACCACTGACAAGAGAATCCTGAATAACTACATGATCTGGAATGTGGTGCGGAAGACGAGCGCCCTGTTGGATCCGAGGTTTCAGGACGTTGAAGAGAAGTTCCTGGAAGTCATGTATGGCACCAAGAAGACTTGCACCCCGCGCTGGAAGTTCTATATTGGTGACACGGATATCAATCTGGGCTTCGCTTTGGGCGCCATGTTTGTGAAGAGTGTGTTTGCGGAAACCAGCAAACCCCGGGCTATGCAGATGATTAAAGGTATAAAGAAGGCCTTTGAGGAGAGTCTTCAGACGCTGAGCTGGATGGATGAAGATATGAGGAAGGCCGCCAGAGAGAAGGCTGAAGCAATCTATGATATGATTGGTTATCCAAACTTCATCATGGACCCCAAAGAGCTGGATAAAGTGTTCAATGATTATGAAGTGACTCCGGATCTCTACTTCCAGAACGTTATGATGTTCTATAACTTCTCAGCCAGAGTGACCTCCGATCAGCTCCGCAAACCACCCAACAAGGACCAGTGGAGTATGACCCCCCCAACGGTCAACGCTTATTATTCGCCCACCAAGAATGAGATTGTCTTCCCAGCCGGGATCCTGCAGGCTCCGTTCTACACCAGCTCATCTCCCACGGCTCTGAATTTCGGTGGGATTGGAGTGGTGATGGGACACGAGCTGACTCATGCGTTTGATGACCAAGGCAGAGAGTATGACAAGGATGGGAACCTGCGCCCCTGGTGGAAGAACTCCTCGGTTGAGGCCTTCAAGAAGCAGACGGCGTGTATTACCGACCAATACAACAGCTACAAGGTGAACGGAGAGGCCATCAACGGGAAGCACACGCTGGGCGAGAACATCGCCGACAGTGGCGGACTCAAATCGGCCTATCGGGCATACCAGAATTGGGTAAAGGGGAACGGAGAAGAGAAGGAGCTGCCCTCACTGGGGCTCTCCAACAAACAGCTCTTCTTTGTGGGGTTCGCCCAGGTGTGGTGCTCGGTGCGCACTCCAGAGAGCTCACATGAAGGTATCATCACTGACCCCCACAGCCCGTCCCGCTATCGAGTCATCGGCTCCGTTTCCAACTCCAGAGAATTTGCCAGACATTTCCAGTGTTCGGAGGGCTCTCCGATGAACCCGGTGAAGAAATGTGAAGTCTGGTGATGAAGACGCTGGGGGGGAGGGGTTGCGTGACGATGCAGGAACACGTATTTGTGAAACCACTGACAGGATGGGGGGCCGTGAGCGCGGCCATCCCTCCGCTATAGAGGACACAGTTTACGACTCATGTCTGAAGTTATCCTTTACACCCGTGGCAATTTTTTTTTTCTCCCGTTTTTTCAGCCGTTGGTGGCTGGTTGCACTAGTCTCACCAAGTGTCTATCGCCCCCTCTCTTCCCCCTGTGGTTCTGCACCCAGAGTGGTCTCATTGTCTAGCACTGACTTAGTAGGAATGGGCCGTGTACACCTGTTTGTAATTTAAAGGGACACAACACTGGGAGTGGCGCTGCTGCCCTTCTGGGAGAGCGGCGTCGCTCCGCCCACTCTGCGCAGACCTTTTTTTTTACCATAGCATGGAGACTGCCCTGTGTATGAATGTACATATTCTATAGGTGTGTGTGTATATAATTGTGACTTTTGTACATATTTATACGATTGTGTCCCCAGATTAGAGGCTTTTTATTTTTATTCTTTTCACAATCACCGGATTGGAGTTCTATTTTCCGTTTTTAGCTGTCGGATCAGAAAACACGATGTGCCTAATTCTTCACTCAGAGGATTTATAAGCTCAGAGCCCAGACATACACGATACACGATATAGACCTTCCCCGTGGGACCTGCGCTGCACCTTCCGGCAGAACCAAGCCGAAACCCCAACCGGAGAGCAGCCGCGTCCCACCGGAGAGCAGCCGCGTCCCACTGGGAACGGCGTGTTATTTTTCTACCCTCTGTCCTTTTTTTTTTTTTTTTATATGAAAAACACCAAATCTGAAATCATCCTGTACTTAACCTGGTGCCTAATAAACACAATTCTGCTTTACTATGAAAAAAAAAAAAAAAAAAAATATGGTGTATACAGATTATAAGAAATCTTAGGCTACTTTCACACTGAAAGTGTCCGGCGTCGGCGGTAAAGTGCTGCTAGTTGCTTATTATTAAATACTTACCTTAGAATGATGCCCTGCAGTGCCGCCCACACTCTGCTCTCATATCCAACATCTTTCCCGGAGTTACTTCCAAGTTGGTGGTCTCCGGTGCTGAGATTGGCCAGTGCTGCAATGAAGTCACTCCCACGCGGGTGCCGCCGTTCACAGCATGTGTTCTGAAGAACTGTCACGAACGGATGGTTCCTTCAGTGCACATGCGCCGGTGACGTCAACGGCAGCGTATATAGTACATTTCTTCTAAACGGTGTAAGTTTAGGAGATATTTACAGTAATTAGTTAAGCCTTACCTGTAGGTACAATTACAGAGGAAGACTTTACTTCCTCTTTAACATTTAAAGGGAATGGCACCTGGGGTAGTTGGTCCAGGGAATATCAGATTGTCTCCTGGGGAATCAGGAAGGAATGTAAGTACCCCGCTGCAGCAAATTAGATCATGCTTTATTAGGGGTTCTTTTTGCCTTTCTCTGGATCAACTGTGGGTACAGGGTCATGTATAAAAAGGTTTTATATTTGTGTTTTTTTAATTTTTTATTGGTCGAACTAGATGGACTTTCTTCAATCTGATTGTGTAATGAAAGGTATTTACACTGAGATTTCTTGCTGTCTGCAGCATACATAAGAGCTGCATGGAGGCAATGTTTATAATGTGGGCTATTGCAGCCGTTACTTCTACTTTAACCAATGTTAAATGTTCTGCTTAAAAAAAATGACAATCTTCTCGGTGTTGCACAGTGAATGACACGTATTGTCCATCCATGGGGCTCAGCCCAGCACCATGCAGGGAATGTCTGCAGCACACTCCCTCAGGATCCTCCAGCCACGTGCTCCTGTGTTGTTCTCCTAGTCATCCAATGCCTGACAGCTTCCCTGTTTACTATTCAATGCTGATTGGCTCACTCCGGGATGACGTAATACCACCGAGACCATACTAGCTATTTGACTGAAAGCCATACTTGAAAAGGGAAAACGCACAAAAGGCAAAAAACGATAACGAGGCGTGTGTTAAAAATAAAAGAAACCGAGCTCCGCTTACAAGCAATTGCAAAAATACTAAATAAATCTTTCAGTCATTCACTGTTTTTCCTTCCATCTAAGTTTGCCAATTGCCAACATGGCCGCACCAGCTTCTCATGGCGCTTTCGGTCCCTTAAATATGTCGCCTGTGGGTGCTTTCAAGTTTCCGTCTCCAAGGCAACCGCGCGGCTGGACGTCACTTCCGGTGTGGTGGTTTCTCTCGTGGAGCTCCTCGTGCTTTTGCTGGATACGGAACGGTACGGGTGTGGGGCGGGCTGGCTGTAGAAGCCCGCCCCGGGATGACGGGCATGGCGGAGCCGGCGGGAGTTTCTAGCAGACACGAGAAGAGTCTGGGGCTCCTCACCAGCAAATTCGTGTCCCTGCTACAGGAGGCAAAGGACGGAGTACTGGACCTGAAAGTGGTGAGTGACCTCTGACCCCGGCCTGTCACCCCGTCCTGTCACCCCCTGACTGCTGACCCCGGCCTGTCACCCCCTGACTGCTGACCCCGGCCTGTCACCCCCTGACTGCTGTCCCCTGACCCCGGCCTGTCACCCCCTGACTGCTGTCCCCTGACCCCGGCCTGTCACCCCCGACTGCTGTCCCCTGACCCGGGCCTGTCACCCCCGACTGCTGCCCCTCCTCCACTGGCCCCCGGGCCTGTCACCCCCGACTGCTGCCCCTCCTCCACTGGCCCCCGGGCCTGTCACCCCCGACTGCTGCCCCTCCTCCACTGGCCCCCGGGCCTGTCACCCCCGACTGCTGCCCCTCCTCCACTGGCCCCCGGGCCTGTCACCCCCGACTGCTGTCCCCTGACCCGGGCCTGTCACCCCCGACTGCTGCCCCTCTTCCACTGGCACCCGGGCCTGTCACCCCCCGACTGCTGTCCACTAGCCCCCGGGCCTGTCACCCCCGACTGCTGCCCCTCCTCCACTGGCCCCCGGGCCTGTCACCCCCGACTGCTGCCCCTCCTCCACTGGCCCCCGGGCCTGTCACCCTGTCTGTCTGATCCTAGAAAAAAAAACTCAAAATGCAGCGCTCTGAAAGAATGATCAAATAAATTCCAAGGTAGTACTGTATGCATAAACAATGCTATTTATTCCATAAAGTTAAAAAAATGGTTGAACAGTCAAATGAAATGGTAGTGAACATTACCCAGTGACCTCAGAGTGGATAAGGTGGAAACAATCATCTGGGGGGCTTACCTGGCGATGGTTTGGACATCAATCTCCATCCAAGGAAATGGAGGGGAGAACATTCAGCTCCCACAGGGGGAGCGTACTGGCTGCTGGCAAAACCTACCAGTTTCAGGTGGATGCCACTTCTGTATTGTGGTCAGCACGATGGAATGACAACCTGTGTGATGTAAATGGCCCCTGAGGGAACAACCAAGCCGAGCAGGCTCGATAATCTCAGCGTGTCTTCTGTGATGTCACTGCTGTGCCGGAGATGAAGGGGAAAGATGTCCTGAAGTCAGTTGTGTAAGGTGTCCACTGTTCTGTTGCCGTGACTTGCATGTTTCGTGCGCATGCGCTTTGTCAAAGCCCCTCAGCCCATCAAGACTGACAGCTGTCACCCCTGACTGCTGACCCTGGCCTGTCAGCCCAGTCTTGTGTATATCTGACCCTAGCCTACCAAACCTGTCTGGTGTCCCCTACACCTGACCCTGGGCTGTCACTGCCTGACTGCGTTCCCCTAAACCCAACCCTGGCCTGTCACCCATGACAGCCATCTGTCTGACCTTGAGCCTAACAAGCCTGTCTGCTGTTGCCTACACCTGACCCAGGGCTGTCACCCCGACACCTATCTCCTGACCCTGGCATTTCACCTCTGACTGCTGTCACTACACCTGACCCTGGCCTGTCACCCCTAAATGCTTTCCTCTACACTGACCCAGGCCTGTCTCCTCCATCCGCTGTTCCCCCTCTCTTTTGGCTGCTGTCTGTCTGCACTGGCCCTGACTTGTCACCCCTGACTGCTGTTCCACCTCAATGTTGTTCACTATACCTGGGCTGTCATTCCTGCCTGCTATCCTTTATGCCTGACCTTGGCCTGTCACTTCTGTCTGCTGTTCTCTTCCCTTACTGCTGTCCCCTATTCCTGAGCCTGGCCTATCGCCCCTGTCTGCTGTCCTTTATACCTGATCCTGGCCTGTCACCACCTGTCTGCTGTCCTCTATACCTGGCTCTGTCCCATTGTCCTGGTCTGCTGTATTCTATACCTGTTTGCTGCCCCCTATACCTGATCCTGGCCTGTTGTCTGCCTGACCAAGGCCTGCCAATCTAAAATGCATCTTGTGAGCTGCTTTTTTACAAGAAAATACCTAATGTGCTATTAAAAAAATTTAAATGTTGAATGAACGCTTCTAGCACTTTACACACTCCCATATAAGTGTTATACGTTAAATCAAATAAATATCAGTGCAGCGCTTTCTGTGCATACAATAAATTTACATCCTCAAATGTCTTTTTTTTCATGATTCATTAATTCTTCACTCCTTTTGACTTTGTAATTGTTCATATAGTGCTTATTATATTCATCCATTTCAGTGCTTAAATATTTTAAATGCCACCACCATCCCGGATGTGCTCTCACCTGGAGCCTATGACTTTACAATATATCCAAAGTTAAAAAGCACCAGTGAACTATATGGTTTCAGCCTTTTGTCCTAAGTCGTTTCTCTTAGGCTGCTTTGACATTTGGGCGTTGGCAGTAAAGTGTCACTATTTTTAGGGGCACTTTTAACCCCTGCTAGCAGCCGAAAAAGGGTTAAAAGCACCGCTGTGGCAGTTCGGCGGCGCTGCCCATTGATTTCAATGGGCAGGGGCGCCTTAGAAGCGGTGTGTACACCGCTCCTACAGCACTGCAAAGATGCTGCTTGCAGGACTTTAACTGTCCTGCCAGCGCACCGCTTGTGTGAAAGCACTCAGGATTTCACACTGGTGAGACAGGAGAGGCTCTTTACAGGCGCTATGCGGGCACCAATTTTAGCGCCGGTAAAGCGCCTTAGTGTGAAGGCAGCCTTGGCGTTCCACAGCACTCACATATTCCTCCACTGTTCGAAGGAAGTAATACCAAATTCCCGGGGCTGTCGCCCCTGTCTGCTGTCCCTTATAGCCAATCCTGGGCTGTTGTCTCATCTGCTACTCCCATACCAGACCCTGTCTGCTGTCCCATACACCTGACAGCCTCCCATGCTGTGCACTGGCCTCTGAAGGCTATGGGAGTAAATATCCTGCAGTCAGTCACGGCCTGAGTGTCAGTGGTTCCCTAGCAGACAGACCCAGCTGAAAACATAGGATTTCAGCATTTTATACTTGATTGATGCAGACCTAGAGCCATAAAGCTTGGTTCATTGGATCTTTAGTTTTTGACATGGGTTATATCCAGCTACCTACAGGTGATTGACACTGGCAAAAAAGGTTCAGGGACATCCCAAGAAAAGCTTACCACCTTCTTTAAAACTTTTTTGTTTTCTTTCTCTCTGATTACTCTGTTAAATTGGAAGCAAACTTCCAACATTACATTTTACCAATACGTAAGGCTATAATGAGGTTTACCTATAAGTAGTGAAAATATCTCCTAAACATGCACAGTTTAGGAAATATTTAGTGTACATGCAGCCAGTGACATCACTGGCACATGCGCTCTGATGGAACGGCCGCCCGTGCTGTTCCTTCAGAGCCCTGTGCCGTGAACAGCGGCTCCTGCATTCAATGTGCGGGAGTGACGTCATTGCGGCTCCGACAGTGACAGTCCAGAGCCTTAGTCCGCGAACCCAGAAGTGGCCTCCAGTGATCGCATCGCTGGAATGTTTTGTTTTCAGGTAAGTGTCAAGTAATGTGCTGGTATAGACTATCGCATCATGGCTTTACCTTGCAGGCAAGGGGAACAAAAAATAAAAAATCAGCGATTTACAACCACTTTAACCACTTACCCACTGGGCACTTAAACCCCCTTCTTAACCAGACCAATTTTCAGCTTTCGGTGCTCTCACTTTGAATGACAATTACTCAGTCATGCAACACTGTACCCATATGAATTTTGTGTCCTTTTTTTTCACACAAATGGAGCTGTCTTTTGGTGGTATTTAATCACCGCTGGGTTTTTTATTTTTTGCGCTATAAATCAAATACTGAAAATTCGGTAAAAAAAATTCTTGTTCCAATTAAAATGTATTGGCCACTGCTGGATGTGTAGTGCCCACAGCGCTGGTCCCATCTCTCCCCCTTTTTGCTTCTCCCCTCACTGTACCGATCAGTACAGAGAGGGGAGGGAGGAACCGGCGTCATGACGTGACACCGGTTTGTGTACATGTGATCGCTCTGTCATTTGAGGGATTACCTAACTCATGTGCAGGAGTGCAGCCATCCCAACATACAGGCGCTGTGCCAGAATGTAATCTGAGCTGCTCCTGTGTAAGTCGGTGTACATTCCAAAGAAGACTGGGAACAGCCAGGTTTCTTTTATTGCAGAAGGGACATTGCATGAGCCCAAGAGCCTTCGCTACACCATAACTACTGCAGTTCTTCCTGCAGCTACCAGATCAGTTGTCTCCTTGGCTGGTTTGAAGAAGCATGATTGGCCTGTAAATTTGCTCAGGGCACTTGATTTTGCTTGGGTGCTTATCGCATATGTATGATTTTGAGATAGCCGCACGGTGTGCTATAGAGGTCCGGTGCTGTGATTTGCCAGCAGCAGAGCCCTGTTCCTGTAGACCCTTTGGATGGTATAACCACCATGATGGGTAAAGCAAGGAGGGCGTCTGAAACCCCTTCAATTCTACATACAAGACATCTGCGAATGGTGGGTTCAGGGCAGTATCCCTCTCTGCCCAGGTTGCGAAGCTCTGTCCTTACACTATTGAGTGCTTGTGACTACAGATTGGTAGTTGTGACTGGGGACCAGGAGCACTAGTGCAAATTGTTACATTTATTGCCATTTTCTTTCGGGTGCTGGTAGTACTGCTCCTGTGTGAATCAAGCCTAACTGTGCAGCCGTTGGGGCAGACAGTTACAGGGCTGGTACAGCATCTCTGATCATTTACTGAGAGTTTATCTTCTGGGCATGCCTTCAACATGGCAACAGCACCATGTCCACTATACCTTTGCCCAGCAATTGGCAATACTACCTGGGTGTACAGCAGCCCTACAGTGCTTGGCACACAAGGCCCCCCCCCCCCCCCCCCATTCCCCCTCCACAGCAGCAGAGGTTGCAAGTACCCCTTAAAAGAAAGGGTCAGGTGACCTTGCTAACTCAGAATAATAACTCAGAATAATTGCCTCAAGTCTGATTCCCTTGCCTTTCTTCGCACACTCCACTGGCCTGTTAGTTGCGCAACCCTTGCTTCTTTTAATCACAAGTGGGATTTTCTGTCTCAATGTGTCATTTCATGAGCAGAATATCTGGCCTTATAGAGGCTATTGATATAAGGGGTCGCAAGCGTGCCTCTTCAGTCAGTTCTGTACTGAATATGCCGGATCGGTCATTGCCCCCCTTTGGGAGACTTTTTAGTAGATGTTTAGGATGCCACTTGCATGTTCCCATCTTTCTTCCCCATGGACTATCTGCGTTTTTATCTGCTTCAGCCTTTTGAGGTTGTACTGTGCACCCAATTTCACTCCAGACTGTTGGACATAGTTGGGACATGGTTCTTGGACCTCCCACTGCACCTGACCTGCAAGTTGTCATGAAGGATTGCCAACCCAGGGCTGGAGTTTGGAAGCCTTTTCCTCCAAAAACATTAGTAGTCTTTATGACAGATGTCAGCCTGTGGAGGAGTCTTTTATGCCCTCATTACATGTCCCATCTTATCTGCATTTTTGAGCGAAATACAATTAGGCTGTCCCTTCAATGCTGAACCCTTCAATTTCTGATGGCATCTGATGATCCAGTTGGGCAATGCCCTGGTCTATATCGACCAAGGGGGTACCAGAATTCATGCCTGAGAGGGAAGCAGACCTGATCATCTCTTGGGCAGAGCTACATGTTTCAGACCTGTCCACATCCCAGGTGTGGAAAATTAGCAGGTAGACTTTCTTAGCCGTCTGGATCTGGCAGAATGGGCTCTTTATCTGGAGGTGTTTCAAGCCCTTTGCCACAAATAGGGGGATGCTGGATATGGATCTGTTAGCATCCAGATTCAGCAACAACTGGACCATTGGGCCCTTGCAGTGGATGCTCTGCTGAAATTGTGGGATCAATTCACTCATCTTTGCCTTTTTTTTTTTTTTTTTCACTGCAGTCTGTCCAATGTCTGCTCTACAGACTCAAGATGGAGAGCATTTAGGTGATTCTCATAACTTGCCCAGGAGATAGTGGTACTCAAACATACTCTGACACTTGCCAGACTCTGGAATAATCCTGTACTTGGTCACCTGATGATGGCGGCAAGGCTGATGTCTCTTTCCTGCTCTCCTGAAAGCTAGGAAATAGACTTTCCATAAAATCTACCAGTGAATTGGGAAGACCTATTTTGTTTGGTGCAAGACTTTATCCTAGTAAGTATTCTGTGCTCTGCAATCTCTACTTTCTCCAATCCTGGTCTGGATCACAGTCAAGCAGCACTTGGGCTGAAGGTTTGGCACCAGGGCCTGAAGGCAATAGGATACTATCTGGAGCAACAATCTTTTGTATTGAATGTTGAACCTCCAGCCAGAGTTCCCCCTTGTCATGTATGGAGGTATTTATACAAGGTGATTATATCCCCCTGGAGAATATATTAACATTCCTGTCTAACTCCATTGGGGAGATTTCTCATCACTTCCTGTCCCTTATAGAGCCATATAAGGAAAGTGGGGCACAGTCATTTCTCAGACAGAAATTGAATCGGACTTCTGCAGAAGATGGAGCTGTACATGGAAGTATAGATTTGTGAGTTGTACTTGCTGTACGGAACAGTCCTGAACAAAGATTTTCCTGGAGACCTGTAATGTTTCTCAAGTATAGAACTTGTTTGGCTTCTCTATTTCAGCCTCTGCTTCTGCCTCTTGTGACTGGTAAAGCACAGCTGGTATGAGTAGATTATCAGCTTGGCCAAAGCTTTTAATATGAAGACCAGATCAAGAACACCGGGGCTTGACCTCAAACTATCAGGAGGAAAGTTCAAAACTAATCTTAGAAAATATTTTACCAAAAGAGTAGTTGATACTTGGAATAGACTTCCAGCAGAGGTAGTGAGTCGGTCCAGTCATGTGTGGGATAAACATAGATTTATACTCAAAGTAACTTTTATAAAAAAAAGAGCGCTATATATAAAAAAAACTGGGCAGACTCCATAAACCACAACCGTGGAATTTTGTTTGAAGGGCTCAAACTTGTCTTGCATACAGTCACACAAATGTTGGCCAACAATTATGAATGTAGTGACATACTACGTGTTTTTTCAGCTCTTTAGCGCCACCCTTTGGGCTCCTTCTGCTAACTTCATGTTAGTAGAAGTTTGAGTGATTCACGCTTTTTTCTTTTTCGTGTTTTTCATTTGGCGCTTTTCAGTTTGCGCTTTCCAGTTCACTTTCTGAACGGCAGTTTGTCAACCAGCCATGTTGCGGAATCTGAGGAGATAACGTGGTATTTATTAATGGCCTTGGAGTTATTGCTTTGACATCATTTTTTTGATTATATTATGAAATTGTGGAGAATATTACTTGGCTATGTGTTTTACTTCAAATGACAGTTTGGGAGTAGGCAGTTATATTTTTAGAAATACAATGTAAAATTGACAAGGGACACCAACATAGTTGTATCTTTGATCTTAAAAACCACGGGATAATGGTGTTGCACCAAATAAAAAACAATAATATTCTTGATATCACTAGAAAAAAAAGCCTTTGAAAATGTGTTTGCAATAACTCAGTATCACCAGCAAAGCAGATTCATTATTATCCCATTAAAGAGAATTGTGCGCTGCATTTGGAGATTTCATATTTTGCCACGTCACGAATGTTAATTCTCCATTACAAACGCTAATTTACAAGACTGACCGCTTCTGCTTCTGAGCATGCATGTTTGTACTTTGGACTTGCGTACACACGATCGGAAAATCCGACCACACACTTGTTGGCGTAAAAGTCCCAACAATTGTCCGATGGAGCATACACACGGTCGAATTTTCCGCCAACAGCCTGGCATCCATTTGCCGTCAAAGTCCGATCGTGTGTACGGGGTTTTAGTCTTTCTGCTGTTACTTGTGTATGTTTTCTATGAAATCCCAGCAAATTAACTTCCAAAAATGTGTTGTAATTTAAAGTGGTTGTAAACCTCTGAAATGGAAAGAACAAGGCATATTCCTCTTTTGCATATACTTGCCTCAATCTAAAGCACCTATTCTGATTTCTGTCTGTCTTCCCTTTGCTATCTGCATGAGTCACCTCTGACTGGCTATACATAGCAGGTGATTGACATCTGTGAATGTTTTCCTATGAGTCTGTGTAAAAAGGGGTGGGTATCCATTCCCTCCACTCAGATCTCAGTTTACACTCTGCTCTTTGCTGTATGTGAGTTCAAACTCTTCCCCCTTCTCCCCTCCACCTTCTGGAACTAAGGAATTGGCCTTCAATTTGTGTAATTTGAACTGTAGAGAAGGCTGCAGATAAACAAGTACAGTGTATGTAGGAGGATTTGTTTCACCTATGTATCATCTGAGGCTGGTCACTTCGGTGGGTATATGTAGGGGGTTTACAACTACTTTAAAGATCCATGCATTGTCCTGAAATGTTAGCGTCTATTATTATGGATGCATTATATCAGTTATGCATGGCTATTAGGGCATTTTCATTGTTAGGCAGTTACTTGACATCACACAATGTGTAAATGTTCTGTCTGCTGAGTGGTCTGTCATGCTCTGCTTGGCACAGTCAGCCCACACAGTATGGGCGCTCATGTTCTCATTCTGAAGGCTCTCCTGTGGTGATTGGTAATTTATTACAGATTGCTAGTCTTCCGTCTTGCCTAGTGATGTCTAAGTTTCTATATGAATAAGACTGCTCACTGATTTCAGGGATAACAAGCAATAAGTGATATAACCATACATTTATACAGTTGGTCAGGTTTAAAGATCAGTGTTTTTCTTTTTAATGCAAGATGTATTTTTCGTGTCTTCTGGATTACTGCACTTTAGAGGTTTGTCCCTGCCAGTGGCTCTAAGCTGAAATGTTCATTTAAAAGGGGTTTAAAGCCTCTAAAATGAACAAAGCATATCCTCCAATAGCATGTACTTGTGGCAGACATGGCACGTGTGGTAAAGTCTGCCTGTTCTCTCCCTTCCTCTGCTATAGGCATGTGTCACTTCTGTTTTTCTGGATACCAGACAAAAGACCCCAAATTTTGTTTAAATTTTCCAAAAAATTGTGACAAAATTACAACTTCAAAAAACTTGCCATGCCTCTTACTAAATACCTTGGACTGTTTCTTTTCCAAAAAAATGGGGTAATTTGTACTTTCCTGACATTTTAGGACCTCAGGAAATAAGATGGGCCATCAGTACATCAGGATTGATCTATTTTTTTATTTTTTCCAAAATATGTTTATTGTTTGTTTTTTTTTGTTTTTTCACATGTTGCACGTTAAGGTAGTCAGTGATATAAATGGATAGATTGCATGTATCCTAAACAAGTTATACAGGCGGAATATAAACGTGAGTTAGAAATGTTATTGATACCTTAAGTAGTAACAAAGAGAAAATGCCTAAACTTTCTTTCTGTCTGCAATCTCAAAGCGGGATTCCACCCTAAAGTGGAACTTCTGCTTTTCGGACCCCCCCCCCCCCCCCCCCCTCCGGTGTCACATTTGGCACCTTTCAGGGGGGTGCAGATGCCTGTCTAAGACAGGTATCTGCACCCACTTCCGGGCATAAACTCCCACGGGAGTTTACACCACTTCCTGTCCTGGCGCGCTGTCTGCCAGGACACACAGCACTGACTATTCTCATTGCGCTGCGCGACTCGCGCATGCACAGTAGGGAACTGGGAAGTGAAGCCACTTCCTGATTCGCTCACTGAGAATGGCGCCGGCAGCAGCAGAGAGCCGATCGATTGATCGGCCTCTGCTGCCCACATCGCTGGAACCTGGAACAGGTAAGTGTCCATTTATTAAAAGTCAGCAGCTGCAGTATTTGTAGCTGCTGGCTTCATTTTTATTTCTTTTTTTCAGGTACCGTCCCGCTTTAAGGAGAGTTTTAAGAAAGAACAGGTAGAGAGATTGTTGTCGCTGTATGATGGTAGGTGTGTGGAATTTAACTAGGAAGGGGAGCAAAGTGGGGGAGGGAGAGGAGAGCAGCAAGATCATTAGTCATACAGTAATCATCAATTTTTTAAATATTTTTCATTATACCAGATGGCCCAAGGATTCCATAGATTTTGTGTTGTAGTGTGTTTGTTTGTCTTACTTGCAAGGAGAGTTTCATAGGTAAAGTGTGTTTGGACTAGGTTGACCACTTCCTCTCTAAGTGGGATGATGTTTGTTTTCCATTTTCTTGTGAGCGGGAGTTTTGTTGCCAGTAGGACATATGACCACCTGTCGGAGGCATGGATGCATGTCATCAATGGTTAGGTTGAGAATGGCTAACTGTGGAGTCCGTATGATAGGAAAAGGGAGTATTTCCCGTAGCATGACTTGTATATCAGGATTGATCGATTTTTCAGATACAGTGGGGTGGAAAATAATTTGATCGCCAGCTGATTTTGTAAGTTTGCCAACTTGCAAAGTAATGAGGAATCTATCATTTTTATGTCTTTTTTAAATGATAGAGACAGAATATCAACCAAAAATCCAGAAAAAAACCCATTATACAAATGTTATAAATTGAGTTGCAGTTCAGTGAGTGTTTAACTCTGTGAGTAAAATAAGTATTTGATCGTCAAGCAAATCATGACTTGGTACTTGGTGGAGAAACCCTTGTTGGCAAGTACAGAGATGAGACGCGTCTTGTAGTTGGTGACCACGTTTGCACACATCTCAGGAGGGATTTTGGTTTACTCTCTTTAACCACTTCAGCCCCGGACCAATTGGCAGCCAAAGGACCAGGCCCCTTTTTGCGGTTCGGCACTGCGTCGCTTTAACTGACAATTGCGCGGTCGTGCGACGTGGCTCCCAAACAAAATTGGCGTCCTTTTTTTCCCACAAATAGAGCTTTCTTTTGGTGGTATTTGATCGCCCCTGCTTTTTTTATTTTGTGCGCTATAAACAAAAATAGAGCGACAATTTTGAAAAAAATGCAACATATTTTTTGCTTTTTGCTATATCCCCAAAAAATATATAAAAAAAATTTCTTCCCTCAGTTTAGGCCGATACGTATTTCTACATATTTTTGGTAAAAAAAATCGCAATTGGAGATTGATTGGTTTGTGCAAAAGTTATAGCGTTTACAAAATAGTGGATAGTTTTATAGCATTTTTATAATTTTTTTTTTTTTTTTTTTTTTTACTAGTAATGGCGGCCTTTAGCGATTTTTTTTTTTATTTTTTTTTTTTTTTTTTTTTTTTTTTTATTGTGACTGCAACATTATGGCGGACACATCAGACGTTTTTGACACATTTTTTGGGACCATTGTCATTTTATACAGCAATCAATGCTATTTAAATGTTGTTTTCCTGTATAAATGACACTGGCAGTGAAAGAGTTAATCACTAGTGTGTGTGTGTGTGTGTATGTGTGTGTGTGTGTGTGTGTGTGTTAAACATTGGAGGGCGGGGCTGACGTCTGACGTCATTGATCGGCTTTCCCGATGACAGGGAACAGCCGATCAATGACAGGCAGAGTAGGAAGCGCGGGGAGAGGTTTGTTTACACAGACCTCTCCCTGTTCAGCTCTGTGACCCGATCGCAGTACACCAGCGGCGATCGGGTCCCGCGGCCGAGGTCATGGAGCTCCCGACCGAGTCGCGAGCGACCCACGGCTCGGCTCTTAAAGGGCCACGTACCTGTACGTGGTTTTGCCTAGCCGTGCCATTCTGCCAACTTACCTCGGCGTGAGGCGGTCGGGAAGCGGTTAAAGATCTTCTTCTCTAAATCCTTAATTTTTCTTGGCTGTCTCTTGGAAACTTTATGTTTCAGCTTCCTCCATAAATCTTCTATATGATTAAGGTCTGGAGACTGGATAGGACATTTAACCACTTCCCGACCGCCCCATGTAGATATACGTCGGCAGAATGGCACATACAGGCAGAACCACGTACCTGTACGTGCCATTCTTCAGGCGCGTGGGGGGTCCGATCGGACCCCCCCCGGCCGGAGGGGACGGTCGGGATCGCTTCAGGAGCGATCCGGGATGAGGGGACGGCCAGTGGTTTCTGGCCACCCCCTCGCGATCGCTCCTGGCGAATCAGATGCTTCCTCTGTCTGTGTCAATCAAAACACAGGCAGAGGAAGTGATGTCACACTCGGTGCGCCGGTCTATGTGACCGGAACGCCGAGGAGTCAACACACACAGGTTAGTGCACCAACAGTACACTGACACCAGTACACATAGGCACACAAAACACCCCCCTGTCACCCCCAGATCACCCCCAGATCACCCCCTCCCCCCCCAGTCACAGTGTCACTAATTGCAGTGATCATTTATTTACTGATCACTGCATTTAGTGTCAGTGTGACTGTAATAACTGTCAGTGCAGTTAGTTTTAGGTCCAAGGTAGCCCCCCACCCCCCCCCCCCCCCTAATAAAGGTTTAACCCCTTGATTGCCCCCCAGGTAACCCTTTCACCCCCTTTTGCCAGTGTCACTAAGCGATCGTTTTTCTGATCGCTGTATTAGTGTCACTGCTGTCGCTAGGTAACCATTTTTTTTTAGGTAACCGCCATGTTTATATAGGTTCATAAATAGGTTTATAGGTCAGGTACCCCCATATTACAACCTAAATAAAGGTTTTAACCCCCTGATTGCCCCTAGAGTTAACCCTTTCACCAGTGATCACAGTATAACTGTCACTGGTGACGCTGGTTAGCCAGTTAGTTATTTCGTTATTTAGGTTCCCCGTCAGGTTTTTATATAGTGTCAGGTACCCCCATATATTACCTAATAAAGGTTTTAACCCCCTGATTGCCCCTAGTTAACCCTTTCACCCCCTTTTGCCAGTGTCACTAAGCGATCGTTTTTCTGATCGCTGCATTAGTGTCGCTAGGTAACCAGTTTTTTTTTTTAGGTTAACCGCCATGTTTATATAGGTTCATAAATAGGTTTATAGGTCAGGTACCCCCATATTACAACCTAAATAAAGGTTTTAGCCCCCTGATTGCCCCTAGTTAACCCTTTCACCCCCTTTTGCCAGTGTCACTAAGCGATCGTTTTTCTAATCGCTGCATAAGTGTCACTGGTGCCGCTAGGTAGCCAGTTTTTTTTTTAGGTAACCGCCAGGTTTATATAGGTTCATAAATAGGTTTATAGGTCAGGTACCCCCATATTACAACCTAAATAAAGGTTTTAACCCCCTGATTGCCCCTAGAGTTAACTCTTTCACCAGTGATCACAGTATAACTGTCACTGGTGACGCTGGTTAGCCAGTTAGTTATTTAGGTTCCCCGTCAGGTTTTTATATAGCGTCAGGTACCCCCATATAATACCTAATAAAGGTTTTAACCCCCTGATTGCCCCTAGTTAACCCTTTCACCAGTGATCACCGTATAACTGTTACGGGTGACGCTGGTTAGATAGTTTGTTTTTTATACTGTCAGGGCACCCGCCATTTATTACCCAATAACGGTTTAACCCCCTGATCGCCCGGCGGGTGATATCAATTAGGTTTTAGGGTCAAATAAGGTCTGCGTCGCCCCAGGTTAGTGCCAGCACCGCAAACACCTCCCTTAGTGGTACAGTATCTGAACAGATCAATATCTGATCAGATCTATACTAGCGTCCCAGCAGTTTAGGGTTCCAAAAAAACGCATTGTTAGCGGCATCAGCCCAGATACCTGCTAGCACCTGCGTTTTCCCCCTCCGCCCAGCCCAGCCCACCCAAGTGCAGTATTGATCGATCACTGTCATTTAGAAAACACTAAGCACACATAACTGCAGCGTTCGCAGAGTCAGGCCTGATCCCTGCGATCGCTAACAGTTTTTTTTGTGGTAGCGTTTTGATTCAGTCGCTAACAGTCAGGAGCTTTTTTACCTGTAAATCTCAAAAAAATAAAAAAATAGTTGTCGTTTTATTGTTCTCTCTCTATTGTTGCTCTTTTTTTTTTTTACTCCATTCTATTCTGCAATGTTTTATTATGTTTTATCATGCTTGCTTTTCAGGTATGTAATTTTGTTTACTGTGTTTTAGTGTTAACCATTTTTTTGTTTTCAGGTGCGCCATTCAGTTGCAGCGCGGATTTATTTATCTTGACAGCAACAGTGTTTGCTCCCACGATACATAAAGACGCGACTCCAACACTGTAGGAGGTGATTTCACCACCACAGTTAAAAAAAAGAGCATATATGCCGAAGCATGGGGGCAGCAGGGGGGGGGAGCGATTGGCTCCTAATGCTGCGTACATACGGTCGAAATTCCGACGGAGCCTTGCCCCGTGGAAAAGTGCAACCGTGTGTACATGGCATAACTTTTGTGGGAGGATGCCCCCATGCTTCGGCATATATAAATGGTGCATGTATGCCCATCATTAGAAGTGGGTGGATGAAGGGAGGTATTCTAATGGTGGGCATACCCACCAATCAATCTCTTTTTTTCGTTCAGCCAAGAGGCTGCATGAAAAATAAAGATTACAATATATGTCCAGTATGTTGCTGGACTTTGAATGGTTATACCAGAATGATGCCTGCAGGTTTAGGTATCATCTTGGTATCATTCTTTTCAGCCAGTGATCGGCTTTCATGTAAAAGCAATTCTAGCGGGTAATTAGCCTCTAGACTGCTTTTACAAGCAGTGGGAGGGAATGTCCCCCCTCCCGGATATAAACCGCGCCATTGGGAAATTGGGAAAGCGTTTTATCACACCGATCTTGGTGTGGTCAGATGCTTTGAGGGCAGAGGAAAGATCTAGGGTCTAACAGACCCCAATTTTTTCAAAAAAAGAGTACCTGTCACTGCCTATTGCTATCATAGGGGATATTTACATTCCGTGAGATAACAATAAAAATGATAACAAAAGAAAAAAATGGAGGGAACAGTTTTAAAATAAAAAAAAAAGCTAAATAAATAAAAAAAATTAAAAAAAAAAAAAGCACCCCTGCCCCCCCTTCTCTTGCGCAAAGGCGAACACAATCGTTGGTCTGGCGTCATACGTAAACAGCAATTGCACCATGCATGTGAGGTATCACCGCGAATGTCAGATCGAGGGCAGTAATTTTAGCAGTAGACCTCCTCCGTGAATCTAATGTGGTATCATGTAAAGGCTTTTAAAAATGTATGTAGTTTGTCGCCACTGCGTGTTTGTGCGCAATTTCAAAGCATGTCCTGTTTGGTATCCATGTACTCGGCCTAAGATCATATTTTTTATTTCATCAAAAATTTGAGCAATGTAGTGTGTTTTAGTGCATTAAAATAAAAAAAAGTGTATTTTTTCCACAAAAAATGCGTTCGAAAAATCGCTGCGCTGCGTGGAAAAAAAAAAATGCAACACCCACCATTTTAATCTGTAGGGCCTTTGCTTTAACAATATATATAGTGTTTGGGGGTTCAACGTAATTTTCTTGCAAAAAAAAAATATGTTTTCATGTAAACAAAAAGTGTCAGAAAAGGCTTTGTCTACAAGTGGTTAGAAGAGTGGGTGACGTGTGACATAGGCTTCTAAATGTTGTGCATAAAATGCCAGGACAGTTCAAACCCCCCCCAAATGACCCCATTTTGGAAAGTAGACACCCCAAGCTATTTGCTGAGAGCAATGTTGAGCCCATTAAATTTTTTTTTTTTTTGTCCCAAGAGATTGAATAATGAAAAAAAAAAATATATATATTTTTTTTACAAAAAGTTGTCACTAAATGATATATTGCTCAAACATGCCATGGGCATATGTGGAAATACACCCCAAAATACATTCTGTTGCTTCTCCTGAGTACGGGGATACCACATGTGTGGGACTTTTTGGGAGCCTAGCCGCGTACGTCACCCCAAAAACCAAGCACCGCCAATCAGTTTCGGAGGCCATGGAATGCCCAGATGGCATAAAACCCCCCAAAATGACCCCATTTTGGAAAGTAGACACCCCAAGCTATTTGCTGAGAGGTATGGTGAGTATTTTGCAGATCTCGCTTTTTGTCACAAAGTTTTGAAAATTGAAAAAAGAAAAAAAATATTTTTTTTTCTTTACTTTCTTCATTTTCAAAAACAAATGAGAGCTGTAAAATACTCACCATGCCTCTCAGCAAATAGCTTGGGGTGTCTACTTTCCAAAATGGGGTCATTTGGGGGGGTTTTGTGCTATTTTGGCATTTTATGGCCTTCGAAACTGTGATAGGTAGTGAGGAGTGAAATCAAAAATTTGCACCCTTAGAAATCCTGAAGGCGGTGCTTGGGTTTCGGGGCCCCGTACGCGGCTAGGCTCCCAAAAAGTCCCACACATGTGGTATCCCCATACTCAGGAGAAGCAGCTAAATGTATTTTGGGGTGCAATTCCACATATAACCATGGCATGTGTGAGCAATATATCATTTAGTGACAACTTTTTGAAAACATTTTTTTTTTTTTTTTTTTTTTTTGTCTTTATTCAATCACTTGGGACAAAAAAAAAAAATATTAAATGGGCTCAACATGCCTCTCAGCAAATAGCTTGGGGTGTCTACTTTCCAAAATGGGGTCATTTGGGGGGGGGGGGGGGGGGGGGTTTTGTACTTCCCTGCCATTTTAGCACCTCAAGAAATGAGATAAGCAGTCATAAATTAAAAGCGGTGTAAATTCCAGAAAATGTACTCTAGTTTGTAGACGCTATAACTTTTGCGCAAACCAATAAATATACGCTTATTGGCATTTTTTTTACTAAAGACATGTGGCTAAATACATTTTGGCCCAAATGTTTGATTAAAATTGAGTTTATTGGATTTTTCTTATAACAAAGTAGAAAATATATTTTTTTTTCAAAATTTGCTGTCTTTTTCCGTTTATAGCGCAAAAAAAAAAATCACAGAGGCAATCAAATACCATCAAAATAAAGCTCTATTTGTGGGAAGAAAAGGACGCCAATTTCGTTTGGGTACAACATTGCATGACCGCGCAATTACCAGTTAAAGCAGTGCAGTGCGAAATTGAAAAAAGACCTCTGGTCCTTTGGCTGCCAAATGGTCCGGGGCTGAAGTGGTTAATATGCTTCTTCTTGAGCTACTCCTTTGTTGCCATGGCGGTATGTTTTGGGTCATTGTCTTTCTGGAAGACCCATCCATGACCCATCTTCAGTGTTCTGGCTGATGGAAGAAAGTTCTCATCCAAGATTTTACAATACATGCCACCATCTATTGGCCCCTCAATGCGGCAAAGTTGGTTTGTACCTTTAGCAGAGAAATGGCCCCAAAGCATAATGTTTCCACCTCTGTTCTGGACTATAAGGTGTTCTTGGGGTCATAGTCAGAATTTTTCTTCCTCGAAACATGGTGAGTCCCTCTCCTCAAGAAGACACATGTACAGTCATTCCAATGAACATCTAAATGATTGGAAGTGCTGTGGTCAGATGAGACCAAAATTGAACTCTTTGGTATGAACTCAAGTCGCAATTTAGCGTTACGAAGGAGGTCTGGTGTTCGAATTTTTGCTCTCATTCTGGTGTGCGGTGATGTGTAACAGGTGAATCTCAATCAACGCTCTCAGGTGCCCTGCCACGTGCGTTTAAGTTTGTACGTGTGTATATGTTGGGGGACCCCCCCATCACTTCTGAGATTAAAAGTCCCCTATGCGACCCAATATGTTTGCTGAACATGAATGACAGAGGTGTCTGAGGTTTTTATGGGAATGCTTGCTGTGGGTATTGAAGCAAGTGGGTCAGCGTGACAGCTAGAAGGGAAATGGGAACCAAACCCTCGGCTGTTATCCCGCGGTCATCTCTATCCTCGCTTAAGCACGTTGGAATACTTGTATGGTTCTATATCTGCCTGATACACTGGAACGGTTGAGTGCCTGTTATGTGACTTTTCTACCTGTTCATTATCTGTCATTAAAGTTGTGGTACAGAGAGGACTAGATATCTTTTATTTTGTTTGTATGCCGCTGATTAGCGTGACTGGAGACCTGGAACGGAGCGCGTATCCCACTTTACTCTGATTAGGGCACTGCTTACTTGGACCCACTAGTAAAACAGGGGTCCACGTATGAGGTGAGCTGCCATCCGGCCACTGGTGGAGGATCACATTTGAACACTTACTATTATCATTTAGCACAGAGGTGAAGATTACTGTATATACACTTTTTCGGTGTACTTTTTTTTTTTTTTTTTCTTTTTTCGACTCGCTAATTGTTTTTTGATTCAATATAGTAACATCAGTTAACATAGCTGCAACATTGTTACTCAATATTTATTTATCCACTCTTTTAGTTTGTTTGATTTTTGTGAGTTGCTCTGCAGACGTTTGTTATTTTAAGATTGAAGTGAGTGATAACACTTTTTGGTGACAGCAGCAATTTGAACATTTACACTTTCACCTATTGAGTTGTTTTGTGTGGATTAAGGTTTTGTTCATTTAGAACTGCACTGGAAGCTTTTTTTTTCCTCCTCGTGTAAAGCTATGGTCAGTCATGCAGGGGTGGATAATAAACGAGCTGGGGGTACATAATCTTTTTCTGGAGAAATTGTAATCTGGGTCTCCCCAATGCAGCTCATGTGATCTGTTAGCTGGATCAGAATTCATAGTCTGGCTCGGGGTCATGAGATCTGGTTGATTTCAGGGTTTAAACAATGATTAGGGTTGCACGGATATCGATACCGATACTAAGCATTTGCACAAGTGCAAATGCTCCGATACCTTCCGGGCTTGTTGGCAGTGTAAAATCGCACAACTTTTTTAAATCTCACTGCAGGCTATAAATTCACTGAAACGCACAGGAAAACTGATGTGAAACTGATGTATCTGCATGTGAGAACTGTGTGGTTTACCCAACTGTTTTTGTGCAAGTATGGTGTGTGAACAAGCCCTAAAAAGTCACACACCCTAAAAATTGGGTATCGGTAATTGATATCTACGAGTGCTTGAGGAAATAGTATTGGTACTCTATACTCGGCCTTAAACTGGTATCAGTGCAGCCCTTATAATCATGTAAGGCAGAGAGGAGTTGGGCTATCTGGCCCCCTTTTTTTTTTTTTTTATTTTTTTTTTATTTTTTCCCTTCATTATATTAAAGTTCACTCTACTCGGACCACACACACAACCCCTTCCTCCTGAGTAATTGCTGCAAAGAAAATGTAAATGCCCCTTTTACTTGTGGTCATGTGGTATTTCAGGTCTCTGTGTTTTCTATTGTCTCTAAATAGTGTAGGAGGGTCCTTCATCTAGTCCTACATCACAACTTGTGTGACATGGACATGCCTCCCATTGGCTGCCCCAGCAGTGGAATTAATTAATAATAATATTATTATTATGCGCCAACAGTTTACGCAGCGCTTTACAACTTGAGGGTAGACAGTACAAATACAATACACTTTAATACAGTAGGAATCAGAGGGCCCTGCTCCTTAGCGCTTACAATCTAAGATGGACGGTCAAGAGATACAGTGGGGGATGTGTTTGGGGATGTAATAACTGTGGGGGGATGTGTTTATGGAGAAGATAAATGGACTTTTTTGTGGGGGGCAGATAGGCTTCTCTGAAGAGATGAGTTTTCAGGGATCGTCTGAAAGTGGCTAAAGTAGGAGCAAATCGGACAGATTAGGGTAGAGTATTCCAGAGGATGGGAGAGGCTCTGGAGAAGTCCTGAAGGCGAGCATGGGATGAGGTGACAAGGGAGTTGGAGAGCAGGAGGTCTTGGGAGGAGCGGAGATGACAATTAGGTTGGTATTTTGAGACTAGGTTAGATGTAGCTGGGGGCCAGGTTGTGGATGGCTTTGTAAGTTGTTAGTATCTTGAATTTAATTTGTTGGCTGAGTGGCAGCCAATGGAGGGATTGGCAGAGGGGTATAGCAGACGCTGAGCAGTTTGTGAGGTGGATGAACCTGGCAGCAGCGTCTGAAAGGAATCCTTTCAGACTTTAGACTCCTGCAGTGGTGCAAGGTGAACATGAGGGGAAAGGGGGGGGGGGGGGGAAGCAAATGGTCAAGTGGGGAGTGAAAGATGAGTTTTTATTTTTATTTTTTTATAGATGAGCTGCAGTACATTACATTTGTCTTTGGTTTAGATATCCATGCAATAACCATCAGAAATCTGTTTGCCAGGGTGCAATGGATTGTCAGCCAGTGGGTGCGGCAACTCTTTTTGCACAAAGACCTTGTGTAGATTAAAAAAGCAAGCTGCCAGTGAGTAAGATTATGCTTACCTCATGGTGGCATACATGGTTTAAGGGCTCATTTTACACGGTCACTAAATAAAATGGTTACCTTAGTTCTGTTCACTTGTTTAGGTTTGCGTTGCTTCAAAGCTTGTCCAAAGCCTGCATAGAAGTCTGTGACAACACTCACTTACAGCACCTGAAGCTTTTGAGGGGCTTTTATTCATAGTTGGCTATGTTTTTGGAGGTATGCGATATCCCTGCATGCAACAAGCATACCGAAAAGCGGCAGTCCCTTCTGGTTCATGTGTGTATATTCTGGAAGTGTGTGGTGCAGATGTATCATCTGGTGTGCAGCAGGGAGTGGAGCAACTAGCAGACAGCACACATGGTGTGCAACATTGGAATGCTCAAACGTGGTGCATAGCATGGGAGCAACACGAGGTTAGAGGGAACCGGAGGATCAGCAGAGCTGGGGGTTACTACTGAGTGGGGGAATCAGCAGAGCTGGGGGTACTACTGAGCAGGAGATGTGCTGAACAAGGATGCTAATCTGGGGATCTGCTGAATGAGGGTACAAGTCTGGAGAACTGCTGAACAGGGATACTTGTAAGCTAGGGATTTGCTGAGTGGCAATTCTTTAAAACAAATAGAAAATCAACACACGGGGCATTTGCCAAGCTTTAAAAAGCATCACAGAAGCATACAGCTTACTTTAATGTGTGTTTAACCACTTGCCGACTGGGCCATAGCCGAAAGACGGCTACAGTGCGGTCGGCTTATTCTGGGAGGGCGTCCATGAACGTCCTCCCAGAATCTTGCTCCTAGAAAAATCTGTGACCGCTAGGTCTTCCGACATCACGGTAAATGGGCGCTGGTAGCGGCCGTTTACCATGTGATCACTCCGTCAAATGACCCAGCGATCACTTGTAAACAAACCGGCGTCTTGTCATGACGCTGGTTCCTCCCTCCCCTCTCTGCACCGATCTGTACAGTGCGAGGGGAGAGGGGGAGAGAGTTTGTAGCAGCGCTGTGGGCTGGATCTGTAGTGCCCATACTCTGCCCATACTCTGCCCATACTCTGCCCATACTCTGCCCATACTCTGCCCATACTCTGCCCATACTCTGCCCATACTCTGCCCATACTCTGCCCATACTCTGCCCATACTCTGCCCATACTCTGCCCATACTCTGCCCATACTCTGCCCATACTCTGCCCATACTCTGCCCATACTCTGCCCTAAAGTTTAACAGAAACCAAAGAATTATACTTTTTTTTTTTTTTTTTTTTTTTTTTTTTTTTGGATTTATAGCACAAAAAATAACCCCAGCGGTGATTAAATACCACCAAAAGAAAGCTCTATTTGTGTGGGGGAAAAAAGGACAAACATTTCATATGGTACAGTGTTGCATGACTGAGTAACTGTCATTCAAAATGTGAGAGCACTGAAAGCTGAAAATTGGTCTGGTTAGGAAGGGGGTTTAAGTGCCCTGTGGTCAAGTGGTTGAAGCTGAAGTAAGTTTAAATGAGTCCCAAGTCCTCGATTTTAAAAGGGAGCCTTTGTGTCCCTGAAACAATTACCGTATATACTCGAGTATAGGCCGACCCGAATATAAGCCGAGGCACCTAATTTTACCACAAACAACTGGGAAAACTTATTGACTCGAGTATAAGCCTAGGGTGAGAAATGCGCAGCTACTGTAAGTGGAAAAGAGGGTCAACGATGCCCATTTGCAGCCTCACTGTGCCCATGCAGATGGACACAGTTGACCGATTTGGGGGCCCTGTATCTCAGGGTCACTTAGTGCTAGGAACCCCATCTTTAGATATGTTGTAGTGCTAATTCCACTGGGTTCGAATGCCAAATTTGGGGTTCCTAGCTCCAAGTGTCCCCAAGATATGGGGCCCCAAATTCGGGGCAGAAAATGTCAAGCACTTTTCTGCAGCAGAGAATGACATTTTCCGAACCGACTTTGGGGCCCTGTATCTCGGGGCCACTTAGTGCTAGGAACCCCATATTATGGATATGTTATAGTGCTAAGTCCACTGGGTTGGCACACCAAATTTGGGACTCCTAGACCCAAGTGGCCCCGAGATACGGGGCCCCAAAGTCGGGTCGGAAATTTTTTTTTTTTTGCTGCAGAAAAGTGCTTGACTCGAGTATAAGCCGAGGGGGGCACTTTCAGCACAAAAAAATGTGCTGAAAAACTCGGCTTATACTCGAGTATATACGGTATGTTCACTTAACCACTTTAAGACCAGCCTCGTTTTGGATTTTAGGTGTTTACATGTTTAAAACTGTTTTTTTTGCTAGAAAAAAACTTGGAACCCCCAAACATTATATATTGTTTTTTTTCTAACACCCTAGAGAATAAAATAGCGGTCGTTGCAATACTTTTTTTCACAACGTATTTGTGCAGCGGTCTTACAAGCGCACTTTTTTTGTAAAAAATTCACTTTTTTGAATAAAAAAATAAGACAGTAAAGTTAGTCCAATTTTTTTATATATTGTGAAAGATAATGTTACGCCGAGTAAATTGATACCTAACATGTCACGCTTCAAAATTGCGCCCGCTCGTGGAATGGCATCAAACTTTTACCCTCAAAAATCTCCATAGGCAACGTTTAAAAATTTCTACAGGTTGCATATTTTGCATTACAGAGGAGGTCTATGGCTATAATTATTGCTCTCGCTCTACCGATCGCGGCGATACCTCACATGTGTGGTTTGACCACCGTTTTCATATGCGGGCGCTACTCACGTATGCGTTCGCTTCTGCGCACGAGCTCGTCGGGACGGGGCGCTTTAAAAAAATGTTTTGTTTTTCTTATTTATTTTTTCTTGATTTTATTTATTTTTACACTGTTTTTAAAAAAAAAATGTAATTGGCTCACTTTTTTATTCCTATTACAAGGAATGTAAACATCCCTTGTAATAGAAAAAAGCATGACACAGGTCCTCTTAACCACCTGATTACTTTGCACTTAACCACCTGAGACCCAGTATACGTCATATGACGTCTTTTTGGTCTCAGGGGTATATCTGAATGATGCCTGTAGCTACAGACATCATTCAGATATTGCCGGTTTCAGCCGGCGATTCCCTGCACCATAAGAACGATCATAGCGGCTGTTCCGCCGCTTGATCGTTCTTCCGGGGGGGGGGTGGGGACACCCCCCCCTCCCGCCGCCCTCCGGTGCTTCTACCGACTCACCGCTTCCATCGGTGAGTCGGACTCGGGATCCGCCGGCACCGGATGATGCACATAGAGATTTCCGGCGGACCAGATGGTCGCCGGAGTCTCTATGATCGTTCGGAGGCCGGGCGCGATGTTATGACGTCACGCCCGGCCTCTACATTCAAAAAACGGCGCCGCCTCCGCTGGGAAGCGGTGATCGTTTTTTTTTTTTTTTTTTTTTTGGATTTTAGGCTTCCCAGCCTAGAGGTGAGATGTGGGGTCTTATTGACCCCATATCTCACTGTAAATGGGTCCGATCGTGTCATATTCCTATTACAAGGGATGTTTACATTCCTTGTAATAGGAATAAAAGTAATCAAATATATATATATTTTTTTTTAAAGTTGTTGAACTAAAAAAATAAAATAAAATGAACAATAAAAAGAAAAAAAAAAAAAAAATTTAAAGCGCCCTGTCCCCACGAGCTCGTACGCAGAAGTGAACGCATACGTAAGTCCCGCCCACATATGAAAACGGTGTTCAAACCACACATGTGAGGTATCGCCGCGAACGTTAGAGCGAGAGCAATAATTCTAGCCCTAGACCTCCTCTGTAACTCAAAATATGTAACCAGTAAAAAATGTTAAAGCGTCGACTATGGGGATTTTTAAATACCAAAGTTTGGCGCCATTCCACAAGCGCATGCAATTTTGAAGCGTGACATGTTGGGTATCTATTTACTCGGCGTATCTTCATCTTTCACATTATGCAAAAAAATTGGGCTAACTTTACTGTTTTGTTTTTTTTTAAAGCAGGAAACTGTTTTTTTTCTGAAAAAAACGCGTTCGAAAAAATTGCTGCGCAAATACCGTGCGAGATAAAAAGTTGCAACGACCGCCATTGTATTCTTTAGGGTCTTTGCTAAAAAAACATATATAATGTTTGGGGGTTCTATGTAATTTTCTAGCAAAAAAATTTGGAATTTTACATGTAGGAGAGAATTGTCAGAATTGGCCTGGGTCTCAGGTGGTTAAACCCCCCTCGTGACCAGACCAATTTTCAGCTTTTCGTGCTGATTCATTTGGACTGACAATTGCGCGGTCATACAACACTGTACCCAAATGAAATTTTTATAATTTTTTTTCCCCACAAATAGAACTTTCTTTTGGTGGTATTTAATCACAGCTGGGGGTTTTATTTTTTGCGAAACAAACAAAAAAAGATGAAAAATTAAAAAAAATAAAATCATGTTTAATAGTTTGTTATAAAATTTTGCAAACAGGTAATTTTTCTGCTTCATTGATATGCACTGGTAGGCGACACTGGTGGGCACTGGTAGGCGACACTGGTGGGCACTGGTAGGCGACACTGGTGGGCACTGGTAGGCGACACTGGTGGGCACTGGTAGGCGACACTGGTGGGCACTGGTAGGCGACACTGGTGGGCACTGGTAGGCGACACTGGTGGGCACTGGTAGGCGACACTGGTGGGCACTGGTAGGCGACACTGGTGGGCACTGGCACTGAAAGATGGCACTGTGGGCACTGGTAGGCGACACTGGTGGGCACTGGTAGGCGACACTGGTGGGCACTGGTAGGCGACACTGGTGGGCACTGGTAGGCGACACTGGTGGGCACTGGTAGGCGACACTGGTGGGCACTGTAGGCACTGGTAGGCGACACTGGTGGGCACTGGTAGGCGACACTGGTGGGCACTGGTAGGCGACACTGGTGGGCACTGGTAGGCGACACTGGTGGGCACTGGTAGGCGACACTGGTGGGCACTGGTAGGCGACACTGGTGGGCACTGGCACTGAAAGATGGCACTGGTGGGCACTGGCACTGAAAGATGGCACTGTGGGCACTGGTGGGCACTGTGGGCACTGAAAGATGGCACTGTGGGCACTGGTAGGTGACACAGATGAGCACTGGCACTGAGAGATGGCACTGGTAGGGGCACTTTAATGGGGCAAAGGTGGGCACAATGTATTGGCACATCGCTGGGCACATTGCAGTTAGAGGGACTGATGTCCGTCTCGCTGCCGCCGGTGATCGGCTTTTTTTTTTTCCTCCTTGCGCTGTCAGCGCGAGGAGGAAAAAAAAGCCGATTACCGGCTCTGTTAGTATCACATGATCAGCTGTCATTGGCTGACAGCTGATCATGTGGTAAGGGGTTGGGATCGACCCCCTTACTCGGATCTGTGATCCAGCGAGTCTCATAGACTCGCTGATCACAGAGCGCGCCGCGCACGCAGGCAGCTCCTGTCCGGGACCACGTCAATAGACGTAGTCCCGGCACAATAGATCCGCGCTGTAGCCGTCATTTGGCTATAGCGCGGGTCTATAGTGCTTAAATATGAGATCTGGGGTCAAAAAGTCCTCAGATCTCATATTTGGACTTCAATGAAAAAAAAAAAAAAGTCATTTAAAAAAAAATGACATTTGTAAATTCCTCTTTAAGACGTATGGGCAGAAGTGACGTTTTTGACGTCGCTTCCGCCCTCCTATGGTATAGAGATGAGTGGCGGCCATCTTAGCATCACTCATCTCTATGCACAGGCAGGGAACGCACCCGATCGCCTCCGCCGCTGCTGACGGTTGCGGGAGAGCGGCGGGAGGGGGGGGCACCTCTCCCACCGCCGATAACGGTGATCTTGCGGCGAATCCGCCTTGATGACCACCATTATCGGAATGCCGACCGGCGCCTGAAGAGATGGATATCTCGGTTGTGGCAGTAGCTGCTGCCGTTACCGAGAGATCCCTCTTCAAAAAAGGGATGTACATCGTCGTGCGCCGGTCGGAAAGGGGTTAAGTAAGAAAAAAAAAAAATGCTAATCTGTTTACCATTCCTAACACTACTGTACACTAGGGGTGTTTGAATATAATTGCAGCATTGGTGCATCGCAATTCGGCCGTTCACAATGCTGTGATTTGGCTGAATCTAATTTTGACGTCACCCGTCGCTCAGAGCAGTTCTCTGCCTCTCCAGGAGAAACAGAGGCAGAGCCTGCATGGTGGATAAAAGCCCCCCCCCCCCCCCCCTGAAGAAAGTCAGCTGATGAGCTGACAGCCAGTACAGTGCAGGGGGAGGAGCTGAAGGTGACCCGACACGATCAGAGCAATCACTGGAGGCACCGGAAGGGGGAAGAGCAGCATGGAGGATGGGGAATCAACTGACACTAATAGCAGGTCAGTGCCAGTGTCGCTGATCCCATCCCACCATGCCTCTGCCACTGGAGAAAAAAAGAATTTTTTATTTATTTGATTTTTTTCGGACTGCTTGAGTTTTTGGATAAAAAGTTTTTAACCATACGTAGTGATGCATTGTTGACAAGATAATTGAATCGTGAGACCAGTGAACATGTGCACCCCGACTGTAGACATTGCACCAGGTTCACCGTTTGGCTATGCTTGCAGAATGTTTTCATATATACATCGTTTCTGTAGGCAACTCAAATGTTTGGCAGCTCAGACCCTTTGTGATCAAATAAAATCCCTTGTACAGTTAATCTAATGGCTTCTTTGCTGGTAACGAAAATTTTAAAAGGAAAGTTTTTGGTTTTGCTGACCTTTTTTTCAAGTTGCCTTTTTTAAGAGTAGCTTGTATTGAGGATAATGGTCTTTGTGTAAATGGCACAATGTTCTGCCCCGGGGGGGTCAGATTTTAAATCTCCCCGCTCAGTAGGAAGTCATTACGTGTGTTCAGATTTGTATGGCATTGGCTGCTTTCTCTTGGTGTAAACGTTTGCCTTGTAGCAAGGAAATTTATAATGGCATGTTCTGATACATACATTTAGGTATAAACTTTATTTCCATTAATCCTGATTATGTTTGTTATATAAATATAGTTCTAACCCTTCCACTCTATCAAACTTGAAGAGAAACATTTTTGGTTAATAGACACTTTTTTTAAAAAATGTACAATGTTTTGTATTGAGCAAAGGAGACATGGCTTTTTTTTTAAAATGTGTTTTCTTTAAAGTCTCATTATGTAATTGTTTCCCTGTAATTTTTCAGGCGGCTGATACTTTGGCTGTGAGACAGAAAAGAAGAATTTATGATATTACCAATGTACTAGAGGGGATCGGTTTGATAGAGAAGAAATCAAAGAACAGCATTCAGTGGAAGTAAGGATACGTTTATAATTGTGTTGTGTTTTTTTTTTTATTCTCTGCAGTTTTCTTTAGTTTAAGATGTCGTTTTTGGGGGGGCGTGGCGACCGAGCTCCGAGATGGCGGCGTGATCCGGAGCTCCGCTCGCCCACAGAACGATCGTCAGCGGACACATATAAACGGCGGGGAGACGTCCCCAATTAGAAGGTACTTACCTACATTCTCCGGGGGCACATTCGGGTGATGGCCAGACACCGTAAAAATCCCCAGCAGCCGCAGAAAATGTCGGGATACTATGCCGCAAACGGCGCGTCTCAAAATGGCGGCGGCGGGGGAGAAGCTAATACCTCATGGAGCTCGTAGGCACAAGCGGCAGACGCTAAAGACCCCCAAACACCTCATACTCCTCCTCAAAGGGGCCACAGTGACTCCTCCTCTGGGCCTACAACCCCCACAACCCGGAGCCCGGTCAAATCTAAGCCGAGGAGGGAATCCCCTTACAGGCCACAACAGCCTCTGGAGATGGAGATAAGCAGAGAAACCATGGCGGCGGCCTTCCCTCACGCTCAGGCAGGAGACCCAATTGCAGACTTCCCCACGGATAACAAGCCAGTGTCAGACACAGTTCTAAAGGACATGTTGCTGTCATTACGTTCGTCCTTACAGGCTGATGTAGTCAGGGAGCTTGCTGTATGTAGGAGAGATGTTGATTCACTGGGCATGAGAGTGGATAGAGTGGAAAATAAAATGGAGGAATTTACCTCATCATACAATGTAATGGTGGACTCTAATAATGCTCAAGGGACTGAAATCGGATGGATAAAAGACAAATTAGCAGACCTCGAGGACCGCTCTAGGAGAAACAATTTAAAACTAAGAGGGGTACCCGAAGATATACCCCCAAATCAATTACTAGCTTATGCGCAAGCCCTTTTCTCCACCATATTACCTCAAGCGTCCACTCAAGACTTACTTATTGACAGGATTCACAGAATCCCTAAGCCCTCTTTCCTTCCTGCTGAAATACCTAGAGATGTATTATTACGGGTACATTATTTTAATGTAAAAGACCAAATTCTACAGACCTACAGGAGACTAGAAAATGTCCCTTCACAATTTGCCAATGTACGACTGTTACCAGACTTGTCAAGGCACACATTGCAACGCCGACGCAATCTTCTTACTGTGACAAAAGCATTAAGAAACCACAATATTCCTCATAAATGGAAATACCCTGCTACCTTGTCCATCACCTACAATGGTACTAATGCAATGATATCCTCTTTAGATGATGGCTTGAAAATGCTCCGCACATGGAATATTCTGCCCGCCATGGAACCCCAATATGCCAATCAAGCTGGGCCTTCTGCTATACAAAAAGAATGGCAGGTAGTATCTAGAAGCAGACCTACCAAATAACCCGCCGGTGAAATCTAACTAATCTGTGATTGTCTCTAAGGGAGAGTTATACAATCTCTTCTCTTCCCCCCTATTTACCATCAGCAGTTATAACTGCTCTTGGATCAGTTTATGGATCCATTTCTTATGTTTTGCATATGTGTTTTAATATTTTTTCTTTCCTCCCTTTTAAGTTTTTTTTTTTTTGATATGCACGATCCGAACTACCTCATCAACTGGATGTCTTTTCCATGGGATGCTCTATACAAAATACATAGTGCCTTCTTGATCGCAGTGAGTTTTATTATTCTTTTTTCCATCTCAGTACCACATAATTTTTTCATGCTTAATCCATGACGATATCCTGTTTGTCTATTAATGCACATGGACTTAATCATCCAACCAAACGTTTCTCTCTATGGAAGGAGGCTTACAACCATAGAGCTGATATTCTTTGTGTTCAAGAAACGCACTTTCAAACTGACAAAAACCCACAATGTTCTCACAAAGACTACCCACATATCTATTTGGCTTGCAACCCAAGGAAAAAAGCTGGTGGGGTCCTCTTAGCGATTAAGAACACTCTCTCATTTCAGCAAAAGGACTCCTTCATAGATACTGAGGGCAGGTTTATTATTTTAACAGGTGACATTAATTCTCAACCATTTACTTTAGTTACCCTATACGCCCCAAATAGACATCAACTGCGCTTCTTTAAAAAAGTTTTACGCAAGATTGATTCTTTAAAATATGGCAAAGTACTTATCTGTGGAGATTTCAACACCACTTCGGATCCCAAAGTGGACACATCTTCGGTAAAATCTAACCAGTCACCAGCGCTTCAAGAGGTTCTACACAGTGAAGAACTATTTGATGCCTGGAGGTGTCTCCACGCGAATGAACGAGACTTCACTTTTTTTTCTAATAGACACAAATCCTATTCTCGTATTGATATGTTTCTCACTGATAGAATGTTATTGCAAGATATTGATGTGGCTACTATACATGACATTACGTGGTCTGACCACGCAGCAATATCGATACGTATAGTAGAGAGGGGTGTCTCCTCTTCACCTCCCATATGGCGTTGTAATAATAGGCTGATTCAGGAATCTTCCTCAAGTAAAATATTGTCGCAACACCTTACAAATTTTTTCCAAGATAATTTTGGCTCAGTTACCGACCCCCATATTTTATGGAACTCCCATAAAGCATATATGAGGGGAATATTCATACAAATGGGCGCCAGATTAAAAAAACAAAGATCTCAGCAACTATCTAATATTCTTGCTGATATTAAAAACTTTGAATCTCAGAATAAATTGGCATCTACCACATTAATATCGGATAAACTGACCTCTCTTAGAGAACAACTTAGAACACTTCTTTCCCAACAGTTTGATAAACACCTTAGACGTTTAAAATTAAATCCATTATAATAATGCTAACAAACCCGGTAGGCACCTTGCCAATAGGTTAAAAGCTGCAAATGCCAAAACACGGATCGCTTTTCTTAGACATACTACCCTATCCCATAAAATTATTCACCCAAGAGAAATAGCTAACCAATTTGCAGAATACTATAGTTCCCTTTACAATTTGAAAGATGACCCGCATACACATCAACCAACAGAAGAAGCTATCCAGTCATTTCTGCATAATCTACAATTGCCATGTCTTTCTACACAACACCTAGACACTTTAAATGCACCATTCACAATCCGAGAAATTGAAAAAACCATTGATTCACTTCCAATTGGTAAATCCCCAGGCCCTGACGGGTTTTCTAATGAATATATCAAAACATTCAAACACATTATATCACCACATCTGGTTAATTCTTTTAATACAGCTGCTGAGTCTGCCAACTTCCCCCCTGATATGCTAAAAGCCTTCATTATTACACTACCTAAACCGGGTAAAGACCCAGATACTCCGGCCAACTTTAGACCGATATCCCTCTTGAATTGTGACACTAAGGTATATGCCAAATCATTAGCCATTCGCCTATCACATATCATTCCTTCCCTTATTAAAAACGACCAGATGGGATTCGTGAAGGGGAGACAAACTTCTGATGCAACTAGAAGAATTGTGAATATTTTACATTATGCTAAATTGCATAGAACGCCTTCTCTGCTGTTATCTATTGACGCAGAGAAGGCGTTCGATAGGGTCCACTGGAGATACATGCGCATGACCTTAGAAAAATTCGGTTTTCAAGGACGTATTTTGCAAGCTATTATGGCGCTCTATTCATGCCCTACAGCTCAGGTGTACACAAATAACACTTTATCTAATATGTTTAGTATTGGCAATGGAACTAGACAGGGTTGCCCTCTGTCTCCTTCCATTTTTAATTTAATGATTGAACCTCTGGCTGAAAAAATTAGGACGCACCCTTCAATCAGGGGCTTCCGGTTTGGCACACAGGAACATACTATTAATCTGTTTGCAGATGACATTATACTACTAATGACTGATCCACTTATTTCTTTACCTGAAGCTCATACTGTTCTTCAGGCGTTTGGTAAAGTTTCTTATTATAAGATAAATTTTTCCAAATCTTTGATACTTGATATAAATATTAAGTCCAAACAGAAACTTGATCTTCAGGCTTGGTTTCCATATACGTGGAATAACAGTGGTGTGCCTTATCTGGGGATTATCCTGAAGCCCAAGATTTCTGACCTTGCAAGGGCTAATATGATTCCACTTATTGCCAAACTGGAAGCTCAACTGAAATCTTTTTCGATGAAAGAGGTGTCCTGGTATGGAAGGATGGCGGCATACAAAATGTTGATTTTGCCTCAAATTCTGTATACTTTTCGATCTTTACCGATCCATATTCCTCAACATTTTCTCTCCAAATTAGCTAACATGGGAAGGAAATATATATGGAACGGCAAAAAAGCTAGGTGTTCCAGATGCAACCTTACTTCTCACAAAAAAGTTGGTGGGGCTGGCTTGGTAGATATACATGATTATTACTGGGCTGTTCGGTTAGACCAAATCAAACACTGGTTCCAGACTGTCAATGCACCTGCATGGGTGTCTATGGAAAATTCAATAGTACCCTTACAGGAAGCTTCTACTTTTTTACTTACAGATAGTTGGCTTAAATGGGATTTAAAAACTTTAGCCCCCACTATTAACATTTCTTTGAAAGCATGGAGGCATATAATGGATAGTGTTCATAGAGAAAACAATGATGCTCCCTATGATGTGCCTCTATATATACTTGAGAGATACCTTCCATCACTTATGGTTGATGACTTGGTCACTAAAGGAATTACTACAGCATCAGAACTATATAATGATGATCAACTTAAATCCATAGACACTTTAGTAATGCAATATAACTTTAATGAAGTTGAGATTCTTAAATGCTATAACATAATACAATTTCTTGAGTCAAAACCTATTCCGTTGATTAGAGTTCCAGCTAAACTTTGGCAATTCTACTCTACGGAAAAGCGGGATGCGAAGGGTATATCGTATTTTTATAACATCTTTGGGAATAAAACTACATTTGTTAAAACTTCAGCTATGCTCAAGTGGGAAGACGATATAGATTCGGAATTTTCGGAATTCCAATGGCGGCAAGCATTCTCGGAAATACACACGGCCTCTCACTGTGCTAAACACTGGGAATTGACCATTAAATTAACTAACAGATGGCATTACACTCCGTATAGAGTAGCATCCTTTTTCCCGGGTACATCACCACATTGTTGGAGGGGATGTGGACAAATAGGAAATCTAATGCATATGCTTTGGCATTGTCCTACAATCAAAAGTTTATGGAACAGTATATTCCGATTAATATCCTCCATCACTGGTGTATTGACCTCTCCAGATCCTGCTTTAGGTATCCTTCACTTAAACATTGACAAGTTTGATAAACATTTCAGACCAGTAATAACTCATATACTGCTGGAAACTCGGCTGCTGATTCTTTGCAACTGGAAATCTTCTATTGCTGTGAATTTGTCTGATGTCACCTCAGCTGTGAGTAGAAATCATTCTTTTGAGCGTTTATTAGCCATTAATAACATGAAATGTTCTCGGTTTGATTCACAATGGTCTATTTGGCCTATGGATATTACATAAATTACCTTTAGTATATGTAAGATTGTATCCTTATTATTGATGACTCAGATATTATTGTGCATATCCTTGTATGTTATTTTCTGATTTCTTTTTCCTTGTACCCTGTATTTATTTATGTTCTATGAAATACTCAATAAAAACTTTAATGATTAAAAAAAAAAAGAAAAAAAAAAAAAGATGTCGTTTTTGGAACTAAATCATAATGCCTGTTGGCAAATTATATATAATTATGCTGGGGACATGCTGTTTTAGCTTCCTTGTCATTTTGGGTTTTCTTGCATTTAATATGAATTCTCTGCTTTATTGGCACTTGAATTTGGCTGTACTGTGATATTTGTATCATGCGTTTTTTTTTTGTTTTTTTTTTTGTCTTGCCCTCCTGTTTAGGGGTGTTGGCGCTGGATGTAACACAAAGGAAATTCTAGACAGGCTCAGGAATCTTAAAGCAGAAATTGGAGACCTGGAGTTGAAAGAAAAAGAGCTGGACCAACAGAAAGTGTGGCTGCAACAGAGCATCAATAATGTTATGGACGATTCAGAAAATAAATTATATCCTTTTATTGGCTTCTTTAAAAAGACTTGGTTTTGCATTCTGTACTATTAGGAAGTAATTGGTGGTGATAAAATGTTGTTTTTGAAATTTTAGATATATAATTTTTAGGTAACTGTTTACAGACTGCTAGCATTCACACCAGAATGCGGTGCGGAAACCCACTTCACATGTGGTTCTTTCACCGCTTTAAAAACTCATTGCATTTGTGATTGGCAGCAGATGCGTTTGCCTGCCCTGTATCCCATGGTACACTAGTATCATATGATCCAGTTACTATGTTTTTATAAAGTGCTTTTGGTGTGGTCCGGGTCGAATTCATCCCATTCAAATGAATGGGCTGAAATTACGCCACACCTGGAGGATATGTGAATTGTACAGGAATGCACAGTGTTTCTGTGCAATTCATGGTGTGAACGAGCCCCTAGTGGCAAGCTGCGACTTTTGTACATCTTGATTCAGCCTCCCTCCCCCTGATGAAGTCTTAGGTCAGCCAATTGTGGCACAGTTTAACCTGTAGAATGTCCCATGTGTTTTTCTACTAGTGCTAAAGCTGCCAGCAGAATTGCCCAGAGTAGTTTAATCAGCCTATAAGGGTCTTACTTATCATAACAGTTAGCCTTTAAAGCCGTGGACAGAGTAGTCCTCAACACAAAGGTGCTTCTTGGCAGTAGAAAGGCTGACCTTTTATTTACTGCACAGAGTGATAATCGGCTTGGCTTTTTAGATGACTAAACTATTGTAGTAAGAAGTATTTTACTGCAATTTGAGAACTGTCTCTTTATGTTGGGCTACATTATGTGCTTTTAAATAAAAGAATATTTTTGCTGTTTATCATTGCCAGCATTACATTCCTTAACATAGTCATACATTTTCTTTTGTAACTCACGATAACCTGTGTAATTGTTTTAATGGTAAGTGCATTTTTTTTTTTTTTTGTGCTCATGTGTTGTCTTTAGATTCAACAACTTTTTTTAATGAAGCAGCAATGGTATGCTCGAAGTGTTTTATTTCCTTTTTGTTAATTTTAAAGCCAGTAAATGGTCATAGAATTGCTAAGTAATGTGTTTTTTTTTTTTTTTCTATAGCATATGGTCCCAGCTTTGGGGCAGTACAACTTGGTACATGCGCAAACATACATGAAATGCTCTTAATGCATGTGTAGGAGTCATTTTATCAAAATTAAAAATGGACTGAGTGAACCACAGGCCTGCTTACTTTTTTCTGTGGTGTGTATTTTAACCACTTAAGGACTGAGCCTCTTTCTGAGATTTGTTGTTTACAAGTTAAAAACTGTTTTGTTTTTTTTGTTTTTCTAGAAAATTAGGGAATAAAAGGGCGGTCGTTGCATTACTTTCTGTCACACCGTATTTGCACAGCTGTCTTGCAAGCGCACTTTTTTTGGGAAGAAATACACTTGTGTTTTTATTTTATTTATTTTTTTTTATAAAAAAAAAAAAAAAACAAAGCCCAATTTTTTTTTTTTTTATATTGTGAAAGATGTTACGCCAAGTAAATTGATGCCCAACATGTCGCGCTTCAAAATTGCGCCCGCTCGTTGATTGGCGACTAACTTTTACTCTTAGGCATAGGCAACGTTTAAAAAGTTCTACATGTTGCATGTTTTAAGTTAGAGGGGGTCTAGGGCTAGAATAATTGCTCTTGATCTACCGATGGTGGCGATACCTCACATGTGTGGTTTGAACACAGTTTTCATATGCAGGCGCTACTCACATTTAAAAAAAAAATTTATTTAACTTTTTTTTTTTTTTTAAATGTAAACATCCCTTGTAATAGAAAAAGCATAACAGGACCTCCTTAAATATGATATCTGGGGTCAAAAAGACCTAAGATCTCATATTTACACTAAAATACAATAAAGAGGGGGGGGGGGGTAATAAAAAAATTGTCATGTAATGCCAAAAAAAGCCCTTTAAGAGCTATGGGCGGAAGTGACGTTTTGACGTTGCTTCCGCCCTGCAGATATGGAGAATGGTGGGGGCCATCTTCCCCTCACTGGTCTCCATTTCAGGCCACAGGAAGGATCCGATTGCCTCTGCCGACGGCTCCAGTAAGCGGCAGAGCACCGATCTCGGCCTCAGATAAGTGATCTTGCGGCGAGTCTGCCGCAGAGACTACTTTTTATCTTAAACCGGACCACTCACTGAAGAAGAGGATAATGGGGTTATGGCAGCTAGCTGCTGCCATAACAATGGCCTCCTTCAAACAGCTGACGTATAACGACGGTGGGCGGTCTGGAAGTGGTTAAAGGATAAGTTCACTTTAAAAAATAAATATGTGCATTTATTTTTTGTTTTTCCAGGCACCTGCAATCAGCAGATCACTGATTCCATGCAGGTCTCCTGCACACTCTGTTTATGGGCCTTCCTTTACATCCTATACAGTAAGCCGATACTCCCTGACGGGGAACACTCAATTAACTACCAGGGTTCTCCACAGCGCCGTGGTAGCTCATTGAGAACTAAAATCTGACAGCCGCTGAAGATGTTGGGGCTTGTAGTTCATTCAGACACAAGGAGCTGTGTGTACGAAAGGCGCGCCTGTGTGGGTGGAGCCCCCACATGGCCGTGCTGTTTTTCAAACAGTGGCAGCTAGTACGGGGAACATGTTACACCTTAAAATTTGGTGGAAAATGTAACCTGTTCCCCAAGGTGAATTTATCCTTCAACTGAGGCTTCATATGCTTGCAAGCTGATGTGTTGGTGTGCTATGTCACACATTAAGACTTATTGTGTATTAAAGAGGATGTCCACCCTGCAGCTGCTGACTTTTAATAAATGGACACTTACCTGTTCCAGGTTCCAGCAATGTCGGCAGAAGACTACGAGCGATCGCTCGTCTCTCGACTGCCCCGCCGCCATCCTCTGTCAGGGAATCGGGAAGTGATTCACTGCCCGGTTCCCTTCTGCGCATGCGCGAGTTACGCTGCACGTCTTTATTGGTCCCCGCTGTGTCCTGGGAACTGTGTGTTTCCCAAGACACAACGGGAACCCTCGGATAGGGGTGGGGCAGCTAGTCCCGCAAGTGGGTACAGATACCTGTATTATACAGGTATCTGCACCCCCCTCCCCCCTGAAAGGTGCCAATTGTGGCACCGGAGGGGGGGAGGAATCCGATAAGCAGAAGTTCCACTTTAGGGTGCAACTCCGCTTTAAGTACTCTGTTGTATTAAATTTAAAAGATGGCAGATCAGCAAGCTAAAAATATATAGAAGTCTTGATATTTTTCCAGAAAACCTGAATGCAGTTCTAACAATTCGTTTTTTTCCAGTGTTTATACAGCACATGTGAGTTGCAATTGCTGACCTGGTCTTTAAAGGTGCAGGCTGGGAAGCTTGCAATTTATACAGCCACCTCCTAAAAGGTGGCAAATGGCTTTTGCTTTTCATCTCAGCATTGCTGTTGTAGGCCAAGTCACCTCACTATATGAAAGCCCCTTGTAGGTAGTCTGGTGCTGAGGGGACTTTTGGAGAGTGGAGAGGCATTAGAACACTTGTCAGTTTTTACTGCTTTCTCTGCCCCATTAGGAAGATTTGCTTTTTCTATTTGTCCTGTTTACAGGTATCGAAAGTAAAAAAATCCAAAATTTTGGGTTGACATCGGAACACTATAATATAGGGGGGAATCTTCCAATGGGGGACACAATTAATAACAAACGCATAATTCTGGTGACACATTGGGATTTCCTCACTTCCTATTTTGGCTATGGGACAGGATGACATGCATGGCAAAAAGCGGACTGGGGTGATGGCCCTTCCTTACTTTATGCAAAATGGGGGGGGGGGGGGGGGGGGGGGGGATGTTTTGCCTTTTTAGTTGCGCTTTAACCTTACATTAATGTAATCTTCTTTCTCTTTACAACACAGGGTATCTTCATCTCCATTATGAAAGGGTTATACTGTCACCTTCAGCAATTGTCAAATCGATACTCCTATCGCACACGTTCCTGGTATTTGTGGCTCATAAAGTAGTGGCTGCTGCAGCGATTACCAGTTGGGTCCTGGAAACATCAAACGAGTGTACATATTCGCCAGCACACCATGGATCGACAAATTTTCGTCCAAACGGTTTTAATGGAAAAAAAAATCACATCACAAGAGTGCAACATTTCAGAGCCGTGCAGGACTCCTTCGTCAGGCATGTGACGTTGCACTTTCTTTTGTGATGTATTTGTTTTTATTTTTTCCATTTAAAACCTTTTGGACGAAAATTTGTCGCTCCATGGTGTGCTGGCGAATATGTACACTTACCTTCAGGAATTGGACACGGGCAAAAAATACAGGAAATTCTCTCCTAGGCATGCATATAGCCCCTCCCTGCAAAGCTTCAGTCTTCTTTTTTTTTTTTTTTTTTGCTAGTGTCTTGGGTGATGGAGGAACCTGAACACTGCACCCCATGCAATATATCCCCTGGGAGTCGGTATGTTTCATGCAGTCTGTTAACTTATCTGGTTTCTTCGCTACTTTTGGGTCCCCTTCTGTAACTTCCTTTTTTGTAATGACAAATGGAGGAATTCTTATCTACTATTACTGGGGTACAGCAGCTATCCACATTGGTTACAAATTGAAGCGTTCCCCTTCCCATTCACCCTCCATTATCTGAGGTGGAACCAGTGGAAGATAACTTAGAGGAAAGAAATTAATGTTCTGGAAGAAGGTGACAGAAGAATCCTCATCCAAAATATCTACTCTTGAAAAATCCCAGGATCAGGGTTTATCATGGACCCAAAAGACCTTTTGTGAGTTTTCTCAGGGAAGTTGACTGGAATAATTTGAAGTCCCGGATTCTCAAGTCCTCTATTCCAAGGGTTAAAAGATTTTGGTTGTAGCAGCTGACAAAACATCCTCAATCATTTTTGTACGTGCTCCTTGAGGTGTTCCGCCAAAAAAGGTTTCATCAGCAATAGCCCATTGGGGTTCACTAAGCAATAGAGTATGCCTTCAGTGGATCCAGCAGTTTCTTATCTCATGAAGACCCTCACGTGCCCAGTAGATGAGGTCCTATTTAAAGATGCACAAACGTCTGGAGGCCTAATTTAAAGCCTTAATTTGCTCTGGTAGGGGAAGCTTTACTGCTGGCAATTGCAGCTGTAGGCGTGGGCCAAAGTCTTAAGGCTCGTCACATGATGGAGGAAGCCTACTAGTGGACGTATGGAAACAAGCCGACACCTGGAGAATTTTCCACTTGCCCTTAGTTTCTCAGTGAATACCTTTTTAAAATACTCCATGCAGCAACTTTCTTGTCCATACATGTGTGCAGGAATTTATGGTTGATCAGCGGCATTACCCTGCAAGAAGCATGTGGGAACCCTTTTTTTTTTTTTTTTGGTCCTGCCTTGGATAATTGCCTTGAGAAGGAGGCTATGGATAAGAGTGCTGTTACCACTTAAAAAGAAGGCTAAACCCAAGGTTCAAATACCCGCCGCTCTCTAATTTTAAAACGCATCCCTTTGCCATTCTCTGCCTCCAAGCCCAAACCTGTTCAGCCTGTCAACAGCTTCCCGAGTGTTCAGTGTTCCTCTTGGCTCCCACTGCTGTCAATCACAGCCAGTGGGCCAATGGACGCATAGAGCAGTGGCTCGGGAGCGAGCATGCAGCGGTGCCCCCAGGGCAGGCGGCTTGGTCTGGGGGCACTGCTCGAAGGAGCCAGGAGCGCTAGTGGGGTACCTGAAAAGAGGATCAGAGCTGCTCTGTGCAAAACCACTGCACAGAACAGGTAAGTACGACATGTTTGTTATTTTAAATAAAAGCTTTAATACAACTTGAAGCCTTTCCTTGCGTGGGTGGGGAAAAGGTTATGCCTAGGAGCGGATTTTTTTTTTTTTTTGCCAATGTTCAAATACCTTTTAGGGTGGCAATGGAGAGGAAGATGCCCTGTGTCCTGTCATGTACAGGTGAACATTTTTTGTCTCATAGCATGGCATTAACAGTTCTTTTGACTTGTTTAACTTTTTGCCTTGTGATGCTCTGTAATTAATGATTTAGAATTATGTGAATAAGCTATGGGGGGTACCTCATCCTAATGAATATATGAAGAAAAAGGAACAAGAGGGGGTTTAGCCAACCTGACGGACTATCTCGGTACCTGAACAAAATGGAATTCTATATACTAAGTACGTTTTATAAATATATAAAACTTAGTATATAGAAATCCATTTTGTTCAGGTACCGAGATAGTCCGTCAGGTTGGCTAAACCCCCTCTTGTTCCTTTTTCTTCATATGCTCTGTAATTAACTTTACGCCTGCAGGGCTTTTGGCAAAATTGCAAACTCTGCTAAAGGGTCTCTATTCATGAAGAGAAAAAACAAGTCTGCTATTTTTATTCTGTTTTTAGAATGTATTGAACATGATTACTTTGTTGCTTAGGTGACACCCTTTTGGCAGTTCAAGCTCCTTCTGGTACACAACTAGAAGTTCCTATTCCAGAAATGGTAAGAATGGCTTATCAACTGTGTGAACCAATGAATTTCTCTTGTTTGCTTTCTTTTGATCTGGCTAATATACATTATAAGCCTTTTGGTATATCTGTTTAGAGTGCAAAAAAACCTAATGCAGCACCACCCAACAAGCTGCAATATATACTTTTTGTTTGGATAGGAAGCGAAGTTGGTTCATTTATTTCCACCTTTTATTTTATCAGAACACTGCCACCTGGTGGCTGATGGCTTCTTGCTTTTCCTTCCTTGGTAAAAATAAAATACCATTTTGTATCCTCTGTTTAAAAGTATACTGAGATTAAGATGTATGGCTTCTTTAAAATTTTGCAGGCAACTATCTCTAGAAGCGGGAACCAGTCTGATATTGTTTGCTTGTCAGAGCTTTTAATCTGCGGCCTTGCCCTGTAACATTGCTTGTAATGTGTTTTGTGAGTGAGATGGATGATGTACTTTCGCTGCTTTCAGTTAAGCTACATCAGTATATTTAATCAACAGACAATGCTGAAATATCCAGACACGCTGTCTGAGATGAACAGAAGATTGAATGTAAATTAATACCCAGCAGTGGAACACAAAGCACTGTGTGGGTTTTTTCGCCTGACATGGGAATTTTAAAATGGAACGATCTAAACTGTGAGCTTTGTTACTGAAATGGAGCAAATGGCTTTTTGTGTTGTCATGACTTCTCACAATGAATTTTTATATATTTTTTCAGGGCCAAAATGGACAGAAAAAGTATCAGATCAGTTTGAAGAGTAGCTCTGGGCCAATTAATGTGCTTCTTATTAATAAGGAATCTAGAACATCAAAGCCTGTTGCTTTCCCAGTGCCCCCACCTGATGACATCACACAGTCTGACACTTCCGGCAGTTCCAGGAAACCACCCACCCAAGGTCCTCAGCCAGGGGAAGCACATAACCTATCACAGTCCAGTACAAGAAGTAGGTAATCATAGGAGTACATGGAGGCTCAATTAAGGGTTTTATTTTGGGCAAAGAACTTGCCTTGTATTGGAGATTTCATTAACAAAACTTAAAAACATGTCTGGTCATTCTAGGCTCTTAGCATTTTGCCACGTTCACTGTCAGGAATTCAATTTCCTCTACATGCCGAGCCTTTCTATACCAATGGCTTAGATATTACTTCTCTACATTGTGAATTTGTGTGTGCCTAAATCTTTCAGATGTTAAGGCCTGTTCACACTAGAATGATGTGCGGTAAACAAGCGGTCCAACGATTTCCCGAAAGGCAATCAAATTGCATTGATCTTGTGATCTGCAGTGGCTGTCAGTACAAAGTTAATGACACCCCAAATGCAGGTCGCAAACGCACTGCGTTTACCCCCACTGGATCGCATGGTACAAAAGTACAACGTGATTCGTTTGCAGTAAATTTCCAAAAGTAGTGCATGCATCATCTTTTTTTGTTGCGATGGGCTGAAATTGCACTGCACAGAACTGCATGTGAATTGCACAGCGTTCCTGTGCAATTCATACAGTTCCTAGTGTGAATGGGCCCTCATGGTAGTACATGTAACTCGTTTTATATTGCATGAATAAGAATATTGGTGGGAGGGGCATAATGTCTTGACTGTGACTGCATCAGGGCATTTAATTTTACTAGCAATGTACTGGGGTCTCCTTTCTAAGGCTGCTTTCACACTGAGGTGCTTTACAGGAGCTATAGCGCTAAAAATGGCGCCTATAAAGAGCCTCTCCTCACTCCAGTGTGAAAGCTCGAGTGCTTTCACACTGGAGCGGTGCGTTGGCAGGACGCCAAAAAAGTCTTGCAAGCCGCATCTTTGCAGCGCTGTAGAAGCAGTGTATACACAGCTCCTAAAGCGCCCCTGCCCATTGAAATCAATGGGCAGCGATGACAAACCACCGGCATAGCGCTTTATGGGATGTTTTAACCCTTTTCCATCCGCTAGCGGGGGTTAAAAGCACCCCGCTAGATTGCGGTAAACCTCAGAAAAAATAGCGGTGCTTCACCGCCAACGCCCCAGTGTGAAAGTAGCCTGTAGTAGATGACTACTAGCTTCTGTAGTAGACTGCACACGTGAGTTTTTACAGATAAGGTGTTGCTACCTGTCTGCCATTCAATTGCTTGTGGTTTCCCCACAAACCTGAAGTTTTGTGTGTATAAATATGTATGTATTTTCTCCTTGTTTTTGCTATATAGATGACTAGATTGGCCTTTGTATCAATTGGGTAGATTTATTAAAACTGGTGCAGCTCTGTATGGTAGCCAATCGGCTTCTACCCTCAGCTTGTTCAAATAAGCGTTGACAAAAAGACGTGGAAGTCTGTTTTTAAAGCAGTAGTAAAGTCATTTTTTTTTTTACTTTGACCTACAGGTAAGCCTATAATAAGCCTTTCCTGTAGGTAAAAAGAATATCTCCTAAACCTGAATGGTTTAGGAGATATTCCCCTGGCATGCAGCCGCTTACTTCAGTGGCACATGCGTTCTGAATTTCCCGGCTGAAAGGTCCGGCAGACGGGAGTGACGACATCGCGGCTCCGGCCACTCGTAGCGCTGGAGCCCCCATATCCAGAAGACACGCCGAGGGGAAAATGCCGGCTCCCTCGCGTGGACTGAGATAACCCGCCGACGCCTCGTTCTAAGGTAAGTATTTCATAATGAGCTAGTATGCGGTGCATACTAGCTCATTATGCCTTTTGCCTTTTAAAGGTTTAAAAAATCTGCGGGTTTACTACCGCTTTTAATGCAGAAATTAGCTTGATTTTGCACACTTTAGTAAATAAACCCCACAGTGTCCCTACTAAGAACAAGAGTTTTGTCAAAGCCATCCGTGCACTTCTTACTTTCAGGGAAGGTCTGCTGTGGACTGGTGACCGAGGACAATAACTGCATTTTTTTTTTTTTTTTGAAAGCATGTTAATATCTAAAATTTCTATGATTGATTTTGGTTAGGAATCATGTTTCAAATGTTCATTTTTTTCATTTTATCTTTGTAGATGAAAATATGCAGGCGATCACTACTACAAGTAGCTTTTCAGAACTGCCAGATTCGTTATTGTATCCTTCACTAACTTCAGATCTAACTCAGACTACTGCCAGCTCAAGTTGTTACCAACCACCGCTGCTTCCCCTGGATGTCGGCAATATCCTCAAACCCAATTCATTCGACATGACAAAAATGGATGACCAAGAAGGTGCATTTTTTTATTTTAACTAGAGTTAAAAGTTCTATTAAACATTCGTAAAATGTAAGTCCTCTAAGTATGTTATCAAATGATCACAACTCTTCCCTGGGCTTTCAGAATATTCACTAATATCCAGATGTAGAAAGCATTTTGACTATTGTGTGTCTTCAGTGGTGGACTTAATTTATCCTCCGTCTGGGCACACTAACTTCTCTCAGCCATTTTTTTGTTGCTGCGTCTACACCACCAC
>CM053030.1:94420816-94500816 GCA_028564925.1 Lithobates sylvaticus | reverse complement strand
GGCCCTTGTTGCCTAACCAGCCATTTTGTGAGCCATTGTTTATCTGCCAGCTTCCTTTTACCATTTCCCTTAAGTATTGTGTGCTGCAGTGAAGTCACTAGATTCTAGTGACTTGATAGGTTTGTGAATATTTGTACACCAAATTTTCATGCACAATGCCCCTCCTAGCTGATTAACCGCTCTTGCTGCAGACATCTTTAAGATGCTCTCTTGTGACCGATGGGGAAAAATGACAGTACATGTTTCTAGAAGTAACAATTTTTTTTTTTATTCTACATGAAGACCAGCGGGCAAATGTTAGGATTTGTCAATTCTTTATTGCGGTGTCCCAGTATAGAAGAATGCTTCGTTGTCAGACAAGAGCAAGTAAGAGAAAACCTCGGCAGAGCAGTGTTGGACCCTTTGGAATGTTTTTGTTGATGTGACAGAAGAAAGGGGGAAGCATTTAGTATCTAACATCATCTCTTTAACCATAAGACTCCTGAAGTTATCCGTGCTTTTTTTTTTTTTTTTTTAAGTGATGGGCCTGCCATTGCTTTTTAAGAAAATGCTAGTTTCCTCTTGGCTGGGTCTGATTCCATGTGTCTAAAACAAAAATATATAATCTATTGTAGCTTACCAGTTTTTCGGCTACGTGCCAGCACTGCACTAGGTTTTTCCTTTCAGGCTTTTTTTACCAACTCATCAATAGAGAGCCATGGTTGCCACCCAGGCTGGACTTTAAAACCATGTCTTTATTCATCTCCATTACATGGGGAGTAATGGAATTGGTAGTTTACAAAAGAAAAAATGTATATATCTGCCACCACCAAAGCTGAAGACTGGTAAGCTGCGTTAAATCACATGTTTGGGTTGATAAAAAGTGGAACTACACTGCATCTGAGCACCACAAACTAAACATTGTATTCAATTCATTTTTTTAATATTCAATGCAAACACATCAACCCATGATTTAGTTTGCTCTGAAATAACTTTGAAAAACACCCCCTAGCATTTCTGGCTGTAGACATCTTGAGTAAGGGCAGATGATTCATGTAGTATTTTTACTTCATGGAATCCATCTGCCCTTAGCTAAGGCATGCAGGTAGGAGGGTGTGCTTGGCTGAGAGAACCCCTCCTGGAGACTCCTGGGATGTATGACCTTTTTTCCTAGGCATGGGAACAAGTAACTGAAGAAATCTTAAAACCAAGTTTAAAAGTAAATATAATATCCATCTTACTAAATCTAGCAGCATAAGGATTACAAATGGTCAATGTTGATAGAGAGTGAAGTTCCACTTTAATGTATGCTTGTTCTGGGAATCAAAAAGCACACTATGGGGCTTATTTAATAAAACGAGAGTAGAAAATTTGGTGCACCAGATTTTGCACTCGCTCCAGTTTTAGTACATCTACCCCTCTGTCCATTCACACTTCTACGACTTGTCATCCAACTTTGGACATCAGTCAGATGACAAGTTGTACCACATATTTTCTGATAACTGTTCATATATGTGTGACTTCAAAGTAGTTCATTCACTACTTTGGTCTGACTTTCATGCAACTTTAGGGCCATAGACTTAACTGTTAACCCTCAAAAGTGGCATGAAAGTCAGACCTGCAACAGTTGTCCATTATCTTTGGTTAAAGTCATACCTACCAAACATTTTCATTAAAAAGCTACTTTGGAGTTGTAAAAGTGTGAATTGAGCCTACAAGTTGCAATCCCTTACCGCTATACCCAGGCCAGCAACTTGGCACTGAAGTCAAAACAGTGACAGCTAGGGAACTGGCATTCTTAAAGCAGATTTTCACCCAAAAGTGGAACTTCTGCTTATTCGCCATTTGGCACCTTTCGGGGGGGGGGGGGGAAGGAATGGGGACCTGTTTTTGACAGGTCCTCTTCCGGGAGACAATGCTGTGGCGAAGCTCGGCCCCCTTCTGCTGCAAGGGCAATTTGAAAGCACAGCGTGCTTTCCGCATATGCAGTAGGGAACTGGCTGTGAAGCCGAAAGGCTTCACTGCCGGGTTCCCATGGCTGCTGCTATCAGCTGGGGTGCCCACATCGTGGGCTACCCGGACAGGTAAGTGTCCATATATTAAGTCAGCAGCTGCAGTAACCCCCGCTTTAAAGAGTTCAGCAATGGTATCCACCCATGATTTTGCTTCTGAAGTCGGTTTTTTTTTTTTTTTTTTCTTTTTTAAATGCTTCTGTGTTGGTATAAGTATAAGGGCAAAGTACTTTTTTTTTTTTTTTTTTTTTTTCCTTGCAGGAGTCTGGAAAGCATTGCACCTGCAATTGGTATATGGTTTGTGCAATGTGGGCTCCTGCAGAAATATCCTCTTGCTTTTAGCCTTTACTTCTGCATGCGCTTTCTGTTTGAAAGCCAGAGGACATGTCAGACTACGAGCCTGCTCATCAATGATCCCGCACCCTATTGAAACAGGTCTGTCTGCTGTGGTGGTCAGATGGTACTTGTGGTTTTATTCATTCACAGGAATCTGTGAATGAAGGATGTGGCTATGTGAGCAAAGCCCAGCACAGCTGCAGTGTTTTTGAAAAGTGACAGTGGGTGCAAGGGAGGAGGAACCCCACCCAGTGTCACATGTTCCAGGTGAACATCTTTGAATGGCATTGATAAGAGATGGCACCTGCATTAAAAAAATTCAGGAAAGGATACCTTTTTTCTCTTTTCCTATCCATGGCACATATTGTTGGCAGGTGTTTTTTTAAATTTTTACATTTCACAAGTAACCCTTTATTGATGGCAATACAGGGACTACCATTGTTGGCCTTCTGAATATGTAAATTGATTGGCATACTTTGAGTATTTTAGATCATATCTGCATACTTGTTGCAGGCCAATGAGTCAAAAGTACTGGCATAAGGGTCAGTACTGGCATAAGGTAACTGTCTGTCTTTCTCAGGCAAGAGTAGTGATGGCAGCCTTTGTTTTTGAATAGTGGGCAAAGGGTTAGAACCTCTGTCAGGGTTTATTGCCGTCTCTGCTATTGAGATTTCTGTTTTTTAATGTTGGAAAATCTCTCCAGTAGGGACACAGACAAAACCCAGAGTGAGGTTATAACATCTTACAATCTATTATTGTGGTTTGTGCCTTTTTGTCTTAGTGGCATCAGAACACTTTATTTCTTGTATAGATGTCACATGAACAAAGTGAGGGGGACATTTTCTTTGAGAGATCATAGTAGGTAAAAATCCTTCAGTGTGCAGCTCCCCCAATACTTGCCTAAACCCGATCTTGAACCAGCAATGTACAGGAGCAGTGGGTCTCTCCTTAATTGGCCAAGATGCATGAGCAATTGAGGGGGCGGGGCTGAGCTGCATTCTGTGTCTTATGATACACAGAGCTATGTTCTGTCAAAATAGTCATTTCATCAAGATCTCCAATTACATCACTTCCAGTTACTGTAAATCGTCTAAAGATTTTGACGACTTGCTATTTTGACACACCAGCAACCATATACACTTTGGGTGGATATGGTTTAGTCTGCTCTGATACTAACCAACGAAATGGCTGCCCCGTTACCCGCTGTTGTGTCAAAATCTTTATGTAGCGGAGGTTGCATGCTTGCAAGTGTTGTCAAAACAGCAAGTCATCAATCTCCAATTAATGATGGTTTAGTGTAACCAGAAGTGACCTAATTGGCGATCTTAGTGAATTGGCTATTTTAACGGAAGACCAGCTCTGGAGAGGACATGCACGAGTGCCCTCAAAGCAGTCGGCAAGGGGGAAGGGCCCAGAGTGCCGGCAGAGGACCAAAGAAAGGGAGCATTGGGTCTGCTCTGTGCAAAACCATTGCACAAAGCAAGTAATTAGCAGCCCTCCAGCTGTTGCAGAACTACAAGTTCCATGAGGCATAGCAAGCCTGACAGCCACAAGCATGACACCCAGAGGCATGATGGGACTTGTAGTTTTGCAACAGCTGGAGGTCCGCTAATTGCATATCCTTGCATTAAATGATTATTTGTGAAGGAATTTTTTTTTCTTTAAACACCAACTTTTCTTCACTCCATTTGAAAGCAGGAGGCAAGGCTAAGGGTTTTAAAATCCCAGAAGGATGTTGGTCCTTCAGAACACTTCATTGCTAATGACTAACCTGGGGAAAAAACGACCTGCTCAGCCCCTTCAGTAGTGATCACGGTGGACCAAGCTTGGATTGGGTGAGGGCTGTGATGATGGGCTTGGGCTAATGGCATTAGTTTGCCAGCAGTATGAACATTTTAAAATGTGCAATTGGCTTTCTGACTTGGATCAAGTGGGTTTGCATTCCTATAGATCTATGTGGGAAAGCAAAACCTATCTTATGTGACCAAAAACCTATTGACACAGGTCTATAAAGAGTTTACTGTAGTTTGACATCTAAATAGTTGGGCTGTCTTACTTTTTGATTCGTTAAGCAAGTGGGAATTGCTAGTATGTGCTCACTAGTGAGTTCATGACCACACATATGAGCTTGACGGTAACAATTTAATGTACACTTGTCATTTTCCTAATTGTTGTTGGAAAATAGTAAGAAATCTGAGTCAGTAGAAAGCACCACTCACTTTCCTTCAGGTTTAAAACCTAATCCCCCAGAGGACCCTGGTATTTCTCTTTGCCCCCTTTTTTGTTTTCTATACAATAACCCCCAGCATATTAAATGGAAAACTAAGGAAGTATTTCATGCAGCTATTTGGTGCCAAAACTTTGGACTTGTTCCACTTTTATTAAATATTTTAGTCCTGAAGAGCTTTATCTTTTTATTTTTTATGTAAATAACCACTGCCAAGTAATAAGTAAACCTTCCATTCCGGGTTGGGCAATTTTCAAGTGCCTTGTAGTGGATAGCACTTTTTCCATTCTAACATGTTGGCTTTGTATATTTGCCTGTATTTGTTAATCCTCCATTTCTCCTGTAACTTTGTAACTACATACTGCTGTAATGTTAATTGTTTTGATCCTTGTAACTTTTTTTTTATTAATAAACATGTACAGAGACTAAAGTTTTTTTGTTTTTTTTTTTAACTGATTTAATATAAATTAGGGCTATAGCTGTGAAAGTAGATCTGCAGCATTGTCAACATCTGCAGGGGCTTCTGGTGTTGGCTTGGAAATCTAGAAGGAATAAAAACACAAATTCAGTTCTTGGTGTCCACAAGTTAATTAACTTTGCAAAAAAAAAAATTGATCTACGTTTTTACTCAAGCTTCAATCTGTCACAAGTACCCTCATGAAGCATTTACTTCAAGCAGTGGGTGATTGTAAAACAACAAGAACAAATAACTTGGGTACTCCAAAAGAGGGATATACAAAGGAACATCTCTGGAAACGGCTGTAAAGGGTATGTCAATTTGCTATAAGTTTGAGGCTGGGTTCACACTTGATTCGCATGCTCCTGACAGCAGGGGTCTGGTGCGTCCCTGTTCTGTTTCAGGGACAAATTGGGCCCAAATTTTTGTCTGAATTTGGACCCGAAACTGAGCCAAAGACGCACAGGACTCCTGTGCAATTCGCTCCACAGCCGTACCGGAGATGTGTAAACCAGCTCTACTGAGAGCTGGTCACAATCTCCTGTCATGCGAATTGGATGCGGTAAAACTGCATCCAATTCACATAAGTGTGAACCCAGCCTGAATGAAGATCATTCAAGGTAGTTTGTGTTGTGTTTTTTTTTTTTATTGTCTTGACGAAGGTCACGTAGGGATTCATCATGCTCTTATAAGATGAGATGGTCTTCACACATCTCTAACCTACCTTCACATGGAAACGATGAATCGATTTGAGTTTGAGGATTTATGGTGTGTTTTTAATCAAAGTGCTGGCATAGACAAGTCTTGTAGACCCCAGCTTCCTCCATAAAGAGTACCCTTTTCACAAGAATGCTTACATTCCTTGTGACAGCAACATTGTAAATATGAGACTACCCCCTCCCCAGTACACAATTGCATGAGTCACTACCGCACACACAAACGGCAATTGTCCCACATGTGAGGTATCCCCATGAACGTCCGATCATGGGTAGTAATTCTAGCACCAGACCTGCTCTAACTCTAAAGTGGTAACCTGTAAAGGCTTTTAAAGAGACTCCTATAGATAGTGTAATGTATGTTATTTGGCACCGCTACACGGGAGTGCACAACTTTAAGGGTGCTTCTAAACTGCCAGTAAAACACCGAGCAATTTAGAAAAGCATTTCAGGCGCTTTTAAAGAGCTTTCCATTCATTTCAATGGAGCGGGGTGTTTTTTTTCACCACCTGGCCAGCGCACATCTCCAGTGTGAAATCATTCATTTATTTTATTGGAAATAGGTTTTCAGGTTCTTCTCTTTTTTATTTTTATTTTTTTAAAAGCACCTCCTTGTGAAAGGGGCCAAAGTGAGACAGGTTTGGCATCTATTTACTCATCATAACATCTTTTATGTTCCAAAACAATTGGGTTATGTATTGTTTTTTTTTTTTGCACTAAAATTCAAGACCTTGTTTACCCACTATACGTGCAGATTTCACTTGCCGAGACACGAGTTTACATCAGTTTTAATGTGCGTTTCAGTGAGTTTTATACATATTGCAAGTTCCTACGCAGAAAAAAAAAAAAATCTGCATGTGATAACAGTGTTGTGGTATGAACCGGGCACAGAACTTTTTTTTTTTTTTCTCTTTGTGCCCTTGCAGAATGTGTGTAGAAAAACTCATCTCTCACCATGGTGTAAACAAGGCCTGAAAAGGTATGTCTAGAAGAGCCTCTTGGGCTGTTACATTCTTCTCTACTGGGTTAGCAGCACATACTTGTTCTGGGTTGGTGACTAATGCTGACTCTTGCTTTACTGGTCTGCCATAGTTCTAGAGTTTTGCTCTGGTCATTAAGCGGCAGTGACCCTAACAGTGATTAAAAAAAAAAGGGATATATATACTCGAGTATAAAGCCGAGTTTTTCAGCACTTTTTTTTGTGCTGAAAATGCCCCCCTCGGCTTATACTCGAGTCAAGCACTTTTCTGCATCAGAGAATTACATTTTCCGAACCGAATTTGAGGCCCCTTATCTCAAGGCCACTTGGTGCTAGGAACCCCAAATTTGGTGTGCAAACCTAGTGGAACTAGCGCTACAACATAACCACTAGCACCAAGTGGCCCTGAGCTATGGGGCCCGAAAGTCAGTCAACTGTGTCCATCTGCAGCAATGTCATTTCGGGACCCAGAGACCATATTTTGGCTGCAGCTAGGGGGCATCTAGGAACCCTTAACTATTGAGTTTGATTTTTTTTTTGGGGGACCTATGGCTGCAAATGGGCATTGTTGACCCCTTTTTTTTCCCCCACTTACAGTAGCTGTGCATGTCTCACCCTGGGGGGGGGGGGTGTTACCTGGTTGTGGCCGGTTTAGGGTGAAATTTATGTTCCACTTCCGGTTTATGGCCCCAACAGTGCTCACTGGAACATTTTAGAAATCCTTCTGTAACCAATGCCATCACTGAGGTCCGGAGAGAGCTCTTTACTTTTACCCATCATGAGATGTTTCTTGTGACACTTTTTAGGCCAGGTTCACACTGGTATGACATGACTGTTGTACAACTGTCATCCTACATTGCCCTGCAACATCAGTCCGACTTCCATCTGACTTGAATGAACAAGATAAGAGTTTGCGATAGTATGACTTGTCCTTTGACCAATCAAAACAATCCCAGAGTAACAAATTCCTTTTACTGCTGCTGTAATCAAGTTAGATGGTTAGGACAAGGATCCAACTTCAATTATAGTCAACGGGTTGAAGGACCAAATTAGTGCAGGAACCTTTTTCAAAGTCGCACTGACTTGTGTCAGACCAGGTAAGATGGTTCTCATAGAGAATCGTTTATTTACACGTCATGCTCCCAAAGTCGAGAGCGTATGGCATACCAGTGTGAACCCAGCCTTAGGTGAGACTGAACCAGCTGATATTAATTTGCATTCTAATTACTGATAGATTTCAGCTGGTGTTTTGGCACCTCCTTTTCACTCTTATTCCATTTTATTACACAACTTAATTTTTTTTTTTTTTTTTACCCCATTTGTTTTCTTTGTATGGGTTGGTACCGACCCATGTGGTGAAAATGTTACATCACTTGCTCACGCATCCATGTCTTTATGGACCTTGCTTTGTGCAGTCATGTTGGAAGGGGCCATCCCCAAACTGTCCCCACAAAGTTGGGATCATGAAATTGTCTTGCTATGCTGATGCCCTGAGAGTTCCTATCACTGGAACAAAGGGGGCCAAGCCCAACCCATGAAAAACAACCCCACACCATAACTCCTCCATCAAATGATTTGGAGGGGTGGCCCAATACTTTTGGCAATATAGTGTGGATGAGCGAGTTTGGAGTGGAGGAACTTGACATCAACCTTATAGAACACCTCTGGGATGAATTTGAGTGTAGACTACAAGCCAGGCCTTTTTGTCCAACATCAGTGCCTGAATAGTAGTGGTTAAAAGAAAAAAAAAGCACTTGTGGGTTTAACTAATCCTATGTATTTTTTTTTGTATAATCCTTTAGAGGGGCGTGTCCTATGCCTACATACTTTTGCTAATATGTGCTTCATCACAAAAAGTTGGGAGGTATGTAATAGGCATAATCATTCCAAACAGATGCAGGTGCTTATATGTGTAACAGATTTCAACAACCTCCATAATGTTTCATAGGAGGATCATTAGTTTTAAAATGCAAAAATAAATGCATTTTATTAATCATTAGTTACCTGCATAAAACCTGGACCCAATGGGTGTCTACAAATTTCTTGTGTGATTCAATTCACCATAAAACACGCTTTTCTTACCTGGCTTCGCTTTGCTTTTGATGCAGTCATCTTTTTCAGCTGGGCAACATCTTTGTGCAGTTCTGTGAATGCTTTGTTGACTTTGCTCACTTTGTCATTGTTGGAGACATTGATCTAATAAAGAAATATATACAAGAATATAGAATTGATTCATAATACCAGTAATATCCAGCTAAAATTAGAAATAAAAAAAAAAAAACACCTACTTTCTTTAGTGTGGACTTTACTGGTTTGGCTTTGTTTTTGGCTTTTATACTTCTACTGTTTGCGACATGAAATACATTATTTTGTTTCTGTCCTTTTCCTTTGCTTTTGGCCATTGTTTACTAGGAAAGAAAATAAAAGTATTGAGGAACAAGAAGAAATGTGATCACTACTTGAAGAATCATTTGCATCCTCGGGCCCCATCCATGTGGCTGCAGAGGGCCGTACACCGTCAACGGATGTATACATTTCTGCACCTGGCGGTACAAGTGTTGCATACGGAGGTGGGCAGCATCCTGTACAAAACATGAGCAAGCTGCACCGGTTAGCTGGTAACGTCACATCTGAGCACTTGCATGTGTGTGGGAACACGTGAACAGCTCTCAATGCTTGCAGCCACAGCCTGTCATTGACTTGTACATGCAGCTGTACACAAACACTTCTGGAGGCAGACTTTTTTTATTTAATTTTTTTCAACTTTGTATTCATGTGAATGAGCCCCTAAGTTATCTAATGTACCATGAGTTCACACTGATGCAATGCGGGAAACACAGCAAATCCTGCGCATTTCCCGCACCACAATCGCACAGCATCTATGCTGTCTGCTGCGGGTGTCAATGTTAGATTAACACCCCGAAATGGCTTGCAAAATGCAGCGCGATTTCCAGAATCGCATCACATCGGTGTGAATACCCAATACCCATGCAATATTCAGGTGTGGAAAAAGAGTGTCCTGCACCATTTTGATGCGGATGCAATTTGAGCCATACAAAGTGCATGCCTCAAATTGTACCTCACAGACATCGCATGTGATGTGCACAGGAATGTGGTGCAATTCCTGTGCCAATCCCATGCAGTGTCCCGCAACGCACAAGTGTCAACCTGGGCTAAAGCAACGTGCTTGTTTTCTAATCCAGAAAGACATGTAAAATGTCATCTCTGTATGGATATTGGTACTTTGCATTTTAGGAAATGTTTGTTATGCCCCTTTCACACTGGTGTATGCTTTCCTAGGGTGAAAATACAGTACATGAAAACTATTCCACATTAAATCCTATGTAACTGTTCACACTGCGCTGTGAAAAGTCCAGCATCTTTGGTGCTGTTTTTTTTTTTTTTTTTAAAGTGCATCTAAAGGCACCTTCCAGTGTAAGTCAATGGGAATGCATCACAGCAGTGTGAAAGGGCCCTGAAACAGTGGGTGGGTACGAGCATTTTACAAGCATCTGTAAGGCCTCTTTCACATGGGAGGCCAAGGTAAGGCAGTAGAAACAGGGAGCTGAGCCATGGTTTGGTTGCCCAGCTAAAGTGTAAAATGCAGCCGGAGGAGGCAGTTCACATGTCACACCTGCAAATTGAATGCGACATGCCAGGGTGACTGCGCCTGGCAAACTCCGTTATCCAAGTCAAGGGGCCGCACCACAATTTTTCATTAGAGGTCAGCAGTCGCAGCCTATGTATTTCAAAGATTCCTTGCAGGGCACTGTACAGCAGAGATCAGACTGGGCAAGGGAGACATTTCAGCGGGTTATACTGTAGTGCACATTTAAAGTGAAATTGCAGCTATATACCGAACTAGCCTTCAAGTGCTTTTAAAGGCTAAGGCCATTTTCACACGGGGCGGATCAGTGCTGATCTGCCCTGTGAATATCCGCTTGCTCAGCAGGGATCGCCGGAGCGATCTCCGCTGAGCAGGAAGATGACCGGTCCGCTCTGCACACTGCGCAGGGATGGACCTGTCCGAGCGCTGCTCTCCCCGATGGGAGATCAGGTAACGACGGACCGTAGAGTCCGTCCTCACCTGATCCGATGACGAATGGAAAAATATTTTTTTCCCCCCGTCACACTTTTTCGGATGTCAGCGGACATGTCAGCGCTGACATCCGACGCTCCATAAACCTCTATGGAGCATCCATTCAGGTCCAACTGACAGGCGAATCTGAACGGATCGGCCGTGTGAGAGAGGCCTTAATGGTTTTCACCTTTAAAGCGGAAGTAAACCCATCGATTTGACAGTCTAAAAAAAAAAAAAGGCATGCTGTGAATCCTAACTGCACATTGGTTGTGCTCTCAACCAAACAGTCAAACCATCCAATGGCTGGTGTCATAACGGATCACATGTGCAGCACTGTGGCAGTTAAAGATTAAACAGAGGCAAAGATGGCAGCTTCCTTGGCTGAAAACGATAGGGGGGGGTTTACTTCCACTTTAATGCACTCTATGGGGGCGGGGGGGAACAAAACTTGTAAGCTGGACCACAGGAGGTGAGGCTTGAAGTGTACACAAGGTGTGTCTGCATGTCACATAGGAGCTGGAGACAGAACACTGCTTTTCTGTTTGCTACTTAATGAATCTGGGGCTGTGCCCAGTGATAAAGAGGGTGTCTGTATATGTGTCAGGAAGTGAATAGGTCACATAAAGTTGATAATCTTTAAGAGGGATATTCCAGACACTGACATTCCCACTGAAAGTAAGAGACTTGGGGGGGGGGGGGGGTGGGTTGATTGATTTACTTTAAACTTGAGAGTGCAGTGGTAGCCAATCAACTTCTAACTTCAGTTTGTTCAAGTAAACTTTGATAAAAAAAATGGAAGCGGATTGGTTTCTATGTAGAGATTTTTGCACGCTCCAATTTTAGTAAATCACCCCTGTGAGTGGGGATGTCTTTGGAGATATGAGAGCTCTGACATCTGTTGTAGTCTTGATGCTCATATGAGGATATGACTATGTTGGCAGCTGCAGACAGGATTTATCACATTTGTACATTGTGGTATCGATGGACTAATGGGGATCTGGTAGTGGATCCGGCACAAGAGGATCTTAGGGAAGGTAATGTGTAGGGTTGTCCCGATACCACTTTTTTAAGACCGAGTACAAGTACCGATACTTTTTTTCAAGTACTCGCCAATACCGATTACCGATACTTTCTTTTAATGTCATGTGACAGTTTTCAGAGCACAATACAGATTAGGTGGCACTGATATGCAGCACTGATAAGATTAGGTGGCACTGATATGCATATGGAGCACTGACTGATGGCTGGAACTGACAAATTGTTGGCAATGATAGATGGCACTGAAAGGTGGCTGGCACAGATAGATGGCACTGAAAGGTGGCTGGCACAGATAGATGGCACTGAAAGGTGGCTGGCACAGATAGATGGCACTGAAAGGTGGCTGGCACAGATAGATGGCACTGAAAGGTGGCTGGCACAGATAGATGGCACTGACAGGTGGCTGGCACTCACAGGTGGCTGGCACTCACAGGTGGCTGGCACTTATGGGCATTGATAGGTAGATGGCACTGATGGCACTGACAGGTGGCACTTGCAGGCATGGGACATTAATAGGTGGCATTTATGGGCACCCATGGGCAGGCACTGAAATGCCATGACAGGAAAGGCTGCCTGCGATGCCCATCTTGGTACTCCACTCGGCCGCATAAAAGCAGCAGTGGCCATCTTGTTACACCCAGCCCATATAGTTCAGGCTGGGTGTAACAAGATGGCCGCTGCTGGCTTACTGCCGCCGAGTGAAGGGTGTACCAAGATGGGTGTCGGATTGTCCAAACGCTGACGTCGACACGAGCGTCACTTCCGTTGTTCCGCCCGCTTACTTCCGGTTGTGCCGGGTCGCCGAATCTGACAAACGCCTCCTCCCAGGTATCGGATCAGGCATCGGGAGCATTTGTGCGAGTACAAGTACTCGCGCAAATGCTCGGTATTGGTCCCGATACCGATACTAGTATCGGTATTGGGACATCCCTAGTAATGTGACTACACATAAATCTTAATAGGGATCTGGCAGCAGATCCAACAGCAATAATGCATTAAGGTAAAAAAATTTATATATATATATATATATATATATATATATATATATATATATATATATATATATATATATATATATATATATATAGGCTGGGCGTGCGCCCTCCCAGCACGGTCCCCGTCGGGGACCAGGAAGTTCCCAACGCATACTTACGACTGGGAGCTTTCTGATCATGTAACCGATGTGACAGCCAATCATAGCAGTCACTTGACCCGAGTGCCCACTGCCACCTCCCCACCCTTTAAAGAACTTCTAGATGGAGGAGGCAGGCATTCAGGTCATGTGATTAGCTGCCACAGTGATCACATGATCAGAAAGCTCCTAATCACAAGGGGTTAAAGGGATTGTAAACCCTCAAGCCGAGCCCTGCTGTCTATGGCAATAGATTCAGCAGCAGGACACAGGAGCGCGCCTGCAAAAGTGCCCTGAGGGAGAGCGGCTCTCCAACATGGCACTTAAGAAGAAGAGGAGAAGCCAGGAGTGCTGCTGAGGGACCCCAGAAGAGGAGGATCGGGGCCGCTCTGTGCAAAACCAACTGCACAGAGGAGGCAAGTATAACATGAAGCTTTAGATATCCTTCTTTAAGAAAGATCTGGCAGCTGATCAAGCAGCAGAGATCACATGACTACACATAAATCCTAATAGGGATCCAGCAGTAGGAATCTCAGAGAAGGTATGGGGACTACACATAGATCTGAATGGGGATCTGGCAGTGGATCCAGGGAAGGTACGGGGACTACACACAAATCCTTTACTCTCAATACAGAGTCTCTCATCTCCTATGTACTAAACCTGAACATACAGAGACTCCGAAGGACAGCTCCAGCCGATCATCACTGAACATGCACAGCCTCTTCCTATATATAGGAGAAGCCCCATGCCCGGACATTACAGGCTGCTCCTGGGGTCATTCTCTGCATTATGCAGCCAGGATGTACTAGATGTGCCGCCCCTCCGACCTGTAACCCCCGTCCATATGAGACCACCCTCCCCAATGTAAACACATTACCTTCCTCTAGCATGTGGACTGAGCGGAGCCGGAAGCCGGATAACATAGAGAGGGAGGACGGGCAGCGGCGCTCTGTACACCTCCCTGGTCTCGGTGGTGGTGGGAGGAGTGGAGTGTAGATGCTGTGTGCAGTGTTACCACTTCATCACTGCTTGTTACAGACATTTGTGGCAGTGAAGTAAAACTTCATGTCTGTTCAAACAATGTAATTACAGGTCATCTTTATGTGGTATGTGGGCGGTGTCAGTAGTTTTTATTTTTAATAATTGAGTTTTTGTACAATTGAATTTGTTTTTAGTTTTTTTTTTTCACAATTCTTTTTGGGGGGAGGGGTTGGGGAAGTGGACAGTGTTGGTAGGGCACGGGAGAGTGGTATTTTTTTTACACTTTTTTTCATTTTTTTAGAATTATTTTAGAATTTTTTTTTTATATATTTTTGGGGGGCTTTGGTGAGATGTCAGGGGTCTAAACAGACCCCTGACATTTCCCCTTTTGAGACAGACAAAGGGACTGAGGACACACATTCCCCAGTCCCTTTCTCAGCACTAAAGATGAATGAACAGGAGACAGAAGCTCCATTCCATTCATAAACTCTGCTCATTTATCACAGGACACAGGAGCGATCTCACTCGCTGTGTCCATTAACTAGTTCCCAGCACAGCCAGTGGGAGAGGAGAGGAGGGGAGCCGGCTGCGGGAGACAAGAGGGGGCGGAGGAGAACAAGGGGTCGTGCAGAGAAGGACATGGAGGGGGGTGGAGGAGAACAGGTGTGGAGAAGGACATGGGGGGCTGGAGGAGAACGGGGGCGGAGAAGGGGGGGGGGCGGGAGGAGAACGGGGGCGGAGAAGGACACGGAGGGGGGCGGGAGGAGAACGGGGGCGGAGAAGGACATGGAGGGGGGCGGGAGGAGAACGGGGGCGGAGAAGGACATGGAGGGGGGCCGGAGGAGAACAGGGGCAGAGAAGGACATGGAAGGGGGCCGGAGAAGAACTGGGGCAGAGAAGGACATGGAGGGGGGGCGGAGGAGAACGGGGGCGGAGAAGGACATGGAGGGGGGCGGAGGAGAATGGGGGCGGAGAAGGACATGGAGGGGGGCCGGAGGAGGACATGGAGGGGGGCGGGAGGAGGGGGGCGGAGAAGGACATGGGGGGGGGCGGGAGGATAACGGGGGCGGAGGAGGACATGGAGGGGGGCCGGAGGAGGACATGGAGGGGGGCCGGAGGAGAACAGGGGCGGAGAAGGACATGGAAGGGGGCCGGAGAAGAACGGGGGCTGAGAAGGACATGGAGGGGGGCCAGAGGAGAACAGGGGTGGAGAAGGACATGGAAGGGGGCCGGAGGAGAACGGGGGCGGAGAAGGACATGGAGGGGGGCAGGAGGAGAACTGGGGCTGAGAATGACATGGAGGGGGGCCGGAGGAGAACAGGGGCTGAGAAAGACATGGAGGGGGGTCGGAGGAGAATGGGGGCGGAGAAGGACATGGAAGGGGGCCGGAGGAGAACGGGGGCTGAGAAGGACATGGAGGGGGGGCGGAGGAGAATGGGGGCGGAGAAGGACATGGAAGGGGGCCGGGGGAGGAGCAGACAGAGCAGCTGGGGATGATCGGTATTGGTTTCTCCCTCCCTGTATAGCTTTTTAGCTGACAGCCGCGGGAGGGAGAAAAGGAGAAGTGGCTGCCAGCTAAAAATTTATACAAAGGAGATCGGTGATCACAGCTGATCCCCACCGCACTGATCATTCCCAGGAGATCGGGAGGCGCTTGCGGGTGTGCGGGAGCTGCCGCAGAAATACGGGAGTCTCCCACACCTTCCGGGAGACTTGAGATGTCTGTGAAGATCACTGATGCCATGTAGGTCTCCTGCAGACCTGTCAGTGTATCAGCTTGCTCGTACCTCATACATGCTGACAGAAAGAGGGAATGAACTACCACAGCGCCGTAGTAGTTCACTGAAAATTACAAGCCGACAGCCGCAAAGGCTTCCGGTTCTTGTAGTTTTCTATTCACAGAGCATTGTGGATCAGTGACGTGGCTCGGTGGGCAGGACCCCACTAGCCCACATTCTTTTTAAATTGTAACAGCTAGCAGGGAGGTAGAAGATCCCAGCTAGCTGTCAGATCAGGGAGGTGCGGGGGCCGGTCCATTCGTAACATGTTACATGTTACACCCTGACTATAGTAACATGTTACGAAAGGTGAACTTGACCTTTAATCATTACAGCATACAGGATCATTGTGAGCAGGCAGGGAAACGTGTTTACCTTAGATTGTAAGCTCCTTGAGGGTAGGGACCAGTGTTGCCAACCTACCATATTAAAATTTACTGACACAACACCAAAATTTACTGGCACAGACAAGTTTTTACTGCCATTTCCAAAAGTTACAAAATTGGCAGTTTTAAGTGCAAATTAGAGTATTTAGGCTACAAACAAATACAATATGCAATTAGCAATATGATTTAAGGTAGATAATAAGGCAAAAAAACATATTTCTTATTTTATTTTTGATATAGTAAGTAGCTCAAGGACTGGCCTCAGGAGGGCAAGAAATTAGAATGGGCGGCACATAAAATTGACTCTCACAGTGACAATGACAGCAGTGTGCGGCACAGATGATGATGACACCTCACCGACACGTCCCCTCCTGAATCACAGTGACGGTCTCTCTCCAAGCCTAGTGGTCCCTCCAGTTTACTCCAGTCTAAACAGCACTGAGGGTCTTGGTCCCAGCCTGCCTTACTCCCATACCGCAGACCCGCACACAAGGCTTGGGCCGCTCTGCTTGGCTCCATTGCACCATGACATCATACAACATCATACAACAGCAGGCACCGCCTCCACCAGAGCTGCCCGATCACACTGTAGCAAGCACTCGGATGATCCCAGCCGGCTCTGGGCCAAGCCAAGCGTCACAGGCATTTTTTTTACTGGCAGGAGAAAATTGCCTGTTTTTATACTGGCTGCCAGTAAAAATACTGACAGTTGGTAACACTGGTAGGGACTGATGTGAACGTACAATATATAGGTAAAGGGCTGCGTAAATTGACAGCGCTATATAAGTACCTGAAATAAAAAAAAATAAAAATAAAATAATAATTGCAGAATATAAATTGCATGTCTCTTCTACAATAAAACGCCTACCTGTTCACAGTATATCATAGCAGAACTACTGTATATACTCAAGTATAAGCCGCTGAAAGTATCCCTCTCGGCTTATACTCGAGTCGCCACCGTCTGCCTACCTGATCAGTGTGTCATGCAGACAGATGGCGGCCATTCCAGTGTTCAAAAGCCGCGCTTCCTCGTCTTTAATAGGCGGAACACTCATTTTCCCAGCAGTCAGTGATCCGCCTATCATGGACATCCTCTCATCCTCATCCATGGTATGAGGATGAGCGGATGTCCGTGATAGGCGGAACACTGACTACTGGGAAATTGAGTGTTCTGCCTATCACAGACAAGGAGGAGGCGTGGCTTTTGAATACTGTTATGGCCACCGTATGTAATTATTGCATGCTGATCGGTGCAAATGCGATGGGCACCTAGACTGCAGATGGGCACAGAGGCTGAAGATGGGCACAGAGGCTAGAGAAAGGACACAGGTAGGCTGCAATGGACACATGGAGGTACACAGGATACAGGGAGGTAGGCAGATCTGCACAGGTAGGCATGCACAGGACACAGTAAGGTATGCAGCTGCAGATGGGCATTGTTGACCCTCTTTTTCACTTACAGTAGCTGCTGCATTTCTCATACTCGGCTTATACACGGGTCAATAAGTTTGCCCAGTTTTTTTTGTGGTAAATTCGGGTCAACCTGCCCACAAAAATTTGAAAAGGTGTGGACCTGTTGGTTAGATGATAATTCAACGGCAACTGATGCAGTAACTAATCCCTAGATTAATTTTCAGGTTATAGTATGATAGCAAATTGACCCAAGTACCCTCATGTCACATTATCCTGTCATTATAATATTGAGCACAGACCCTCCTGAACTAAACCTCTCCCCACATTGGGGTATAGATAAGTAAGTTGTGTTTTATTGGTCTGCCCTGTTGCGGTATGTTGCTGCTTCAGAGGCAGTCTGGTTATGTTATATGATGTACACTGTTGTGGTTGTTGCCGCATCAGAGGATTGGCCCCTGCGTGGGTAATGTTTAGCCCCTGTGTGGGCAAGTTTTTGTGTTAATACAAAATTCAATAAAAACGATTTTATAAAAAAAATAAATAAATTCGGGTCAACCTAGACCTATACTCGAGTATATACAGTATTTGCATTCAGCACCTGGTGTCTCAAGCTGCATTAACACACGGCCCATTCACAGACTACAGGCCTCAGCATCCATGTGAATGACACCCTATTTGCAACTCTTGTACTGTTTAGCTTTATTGCAACACATTCATAGACAAATGCTACCATATTACTGATAAGTGAAGTGACAATAAATAAGACTTCTTCCATGTTGGAGAATTTTGTGTCACTCATGTCATTATTGTGCTATATCTTCTGCGGCAATATTTGTGGTCTCGTTCACACAGTCCAAAATGTCCTCTTTACTATGGTGTCCAATAACAGCACTGGATTGCAGCACTGTGCACTGAAGAAAAGTAACACTTGCAATCTTTTTTCAGCAGGTTGCACTTAGGGTTGCCACCTTTTCTTCAAGCCAAACCCGAACACTTTATTGGCCTGGGACACTTTTGGTTGCCCCAAGGAGAGTAGTAAGTAGTAGTAGTAGTAGTAGTAGTAAGTCTGGTGTGAACATGCCCTAAAGTTCCTCTGGAAGTGATATTTTACCCATTTCCATTAGGCTACATTCACACGGTGGGTTAGCCATGGTGCAAATCCCATTGTCCAGAATCGACTGATTCCTGCAGCTGGGGTTGACAGGTGTGTGTGGATAGCTGCACCCACCAAGTCCATACACTGCAGTGACAGGCTGTCAGCAGCAGCAGATATTTGTGCCTGTTCACACGCACTTTCTGCACACAGCTGTCAATCCCAGCCGCAGCAATCAGTTTATTCTTGCCATCATGCTTTGCACAGTGGCCAAACACCTGTGCAAATGCAACCTAATGCCTGGTACACACGATGAGCTTATCGGACGAATGATATTCCATTTTTTTATGCATGCTAGTCTCAAATCGAAAATGAAAAGTTTACTAAAGTGACGAAAATTCTTGTACAACAGAATAAAAATTTGGAAGTGATGTAATGTGTTGTGGTGTATTTGTATTGTATTTTCGAACGACAACTGTACTGAATACATGAAAATCGTACCATCTGGTATTGCTTGCCCCCATCAGATATTACCAGATGAATTGTCGTGATCGCCTCTCGAAAGATTTGTACTTACGATCAGATAATCGTACGATCGCTTAAAATTTTCTGATAGTGTGTACGGGCCATTACTCTCCCAACCTCTCCAGGTAGCTCCTCTCCCTGTATAACTCCAGCACTTCACAGAAGAGATGCTTATGAGCGTTCTGTCAGAGTTGTGACAGATTCATATACACCTTACACACAGACAAGCTCCACCATTTATTGCACTAACATGAGACAGATTTCTGAATAGTACTATTAGGCTCTTTATGAATTCCAGGCGTTATGTCTTTGGTGATGTCGTTGTCCTGTCAGCAGACTCTTCTCAGTTGGCTAGTGTGCCCTCTAGATTTCAATGGAAAGTCAGTCCATTAACCTGTAGGGGGCTTCCACTAAAATGATTAGTGTCTGTGATGGTCCTGTATGGTAGCTGTACTGGCAGGCACGGAAGACATTGGATCAGAGACTGCATGGTGAATATATGCTTTTAGCAAACACATCAGCACAGAGATTAACTCTTAAGCCCCATACACACGATCGGATTTTCCGATGGATTCTGTCCTATCGGACAATGTTGTCGGAAATTCCGACCGTGTGTAGGCACCATCGGACAGTTTCCATCGGATTGTCCGACGGACAAAGTTCTATCTCCTGCTCTATAAATATTCCGACAACAAAGTCCGATCATACCAATTCCGATTGTGTGTAGCGAATTCCGACGGACAAAGTGCCACGCATGCTCAGATCACATTACAAGACCAAAGCTATTGGCTACTAGCCTCTACGTAGTCCCGTCGTAGGCAACAAACGTCACCACGTTCAGAATGATCGGATTTTCCGACAACTTTGTCCGACCGTGTGTATGTAACACCAGTGTCGGACTAAATCCGTCGGACCAAATCCAATGGATTTGGTGGTCGGATTTTCCGACCGTGTGTATGGGGCTTTATAGATTATCTATAGTAGTCGTCAAATTACTAGATATAGGATGCCTCGAGTGCAATCCCTGATATCACCAAAGGGATCTCCGCCATATTTAGTGAATGTAATGCTGCAGAATGCTGTCAAAGACTGCAGACATAATACAAGAGATGGTCAGAGACTGCAGACATGGTACAGCAAATGGCCAGAGACTGCAGACATGAAACAAGAGATTGAGAGACTGCAATCATAATACAGGAGATGGCCAGAAACTGCAGACATGATTTAGATGACCAGAGACTGCAGACGTGATCCATAATGTGGGGGGACTCACCTTCCACAGAGTGAATGCATTAAGGTAAGGGGGGGAGGGGTTACTGATATAAGGGGAAACCTGTATATTAGTGGCCCCTTACCTTACTGTATTCACTCCCTCTTACATCAGTGATCCCTCCTCAGACTGGCCTTGCAGACATGATACAAGAGATGGTGAGAGACTGTGCGGCTATAATACAAGAGATGGTGAGAGACTGTACAGACATAATACTAGCGATGGGCAGAGATTGTAAGGATATAATACAGGAGATATTCAGAGACTGTGCGGCCATAATACAAGAGATGGTCAGAGACTGTGCGGCCATGATACAAGATATGGTCAGAGACTGCAGACGTGATACAAGATATGGTCAGAGACTGCAGACATGCTACAAGAGATGGTCAGAGACTGCAGACGTGATACAAGAGATGATCAGAGACTGCAGACATGATACAAGAGAGGGTCAGGGACTTCAGACATACTTTTTAAGTTGTTAGAGACTGTGGACTTGCTTCATGAGACAGTCAGAGACTAGGGGTATGTTACATGAAGCTAAACAAAAATGACAACCGCCCCAATTTATAACTAGCATTTAGAGCAAGGTGCACATAGAAGGGCTTTGCACAGAATAAACAAACCCATTTTTCCTGCACACTGATCAGCTAGTCAGCAATAAAAGCCCACCCCAACTTATTAAAGTGTAATAAAAAAAATGAAGGCTCCCCTACCCTCATGTGTGTGTGTGTGTGTGTATGTATATATATATATATATATATATATATATATATATATATATATATATATATATATATGCACACCATAAATGGTGTGCCTATGGGGTTGATTTACTAAAGGCAAATCCACTCTGCACTGCAAGTGCAGTTGCTGTAGATCTGAGGGGAAGATCTGAAATGAGGGGAAGCTCTGCTGATTTTATCATCCAATCATTTGCAAGCTAAAATGCTATTTTTTTTATTTTCCTTGCATGTCCCCCTCAGATCTACAATGACTGCACTTGCAGTGCACTTGGAAGTGCACAGTGGATTTGCCTTTAGTAAATAACCCCCATATGTGTGAAAATTACGATTGTGCTAGATATGATACATCACCAAATATGCTGAAGTGAGAGCAATAATTCTAAGGCCATCATTCACATTTAATACTAAATTGATTAACCAGATCCCTTTTCAGAGGGGCGGCAAGAGCTGCCACTAATGTGAACTTAGCCTTAGAGAGAGAGAAAATGATCTAGCAAGTGGTGTTGGACCCAGAACTATCAGATAGGAGGTCAATCAGCCACAGCTCAGGGAACCTCTAGCAACCTCTGGAGGAACCCTAGGACTCCAAGGAAATCTGCTTGAAATATGGGTGTTCTAAGCGGTGTGATAAAATGGTGGTTCTAGTTGCGCAGTAGCTCATAATGGAATAAAAAATCTGTTATAGGAGAAACAAGGGATGAAGTTGATTGTTAAATAAGGAATTAATTTGTTTTTATAAATTTGAGGACTGTGCATAGTCTGACAATATAAGAAATACATTTGTGGATATGTACAGTGCAGGGAGTGGAGCTGGTGTGATTTCTGAATGTTTGGATTATTATGGGTAAGCTATTGGAGTCAATAAGAAATCAGGATTTTGATATTTGCATGCTTAGGTTGCCATAGGATAACTGCCTTTTTTTTTCTGGAAAAAAATAACTGGCTTTTTTTTTTTTTATATATAAAGGAAAGAAAGATGGCCTCCGCACTCCCCCCCCCCCCATTATGATTTGCATGTGTTTTGCTGTATATATAAGAAGCCTCCCCCTTCTTTACAAATAGTCCTGTTGGGTGAAATGAGTTAGGGAGGAGGTTCGATGGGTGGAGATTGTTTTTGTGTTTGCAAGTAATGAACCAGGATCCATATGATGTCATTGGAGTTACGGTGGCCTGTTTTTTTATTTCCTATGTGTTTGAAGGGCAGACAGCATCTGACGCAGTGCAGGAGGATTCGACTGAGTGGAGAAGAAAATTATCACAAACATGCATTGCTTTTTTTTTTTATATACTGGATATATCTTCATCTTTTAGGTTTCCTATGAAATTGGGTCAGTGCCAGAGCTGTGTGCTTTGCCTCCCTTCTCCTCTCACCATAGTACTACATATAAAACACACAGGAAAAAAATCCCACCCTGCAAAAGTATATATAAATGGCCTGAAGGAGTCACCAGTACTGTATCAGAACAACAATAAATTACCATAAAACACAGTTTTTTTTGCTCAATCCAAGGTATACTGTATATACATACAGTATCTCACAAAAGTGAGTACACAACTCACATTTTTGTAAATATTTTATTATATCTTTTCATGTGACAACACTGAAGAAATTACACTTTTCTACAATGTAAAGTAGTGAGTTTACAGCTTGTTTAACAGTGTAAATTTGCTGTCCCCTCAAAATTACTCAACATACAGCCATTAATGTATAAAGTGCTGGCAACAAAAGTGAGTACACCCCTAAGTCAAAATGTCCAAATTGGGCCCAATTAGCCATTTTCCCTCCCCGGTGTCATGTGACTCATTAGTGTCACAAGGTCTCAGGTGTGAATGAGGAGCAGGTGTGTTAAATTTGGTGTTATCGCTCTCACTCTCTCATACTGGTCACTGGAAGTTCAACATGGCACGTCATGGCAAAGAACTCTCTAAGGATCTGAAAAAAAGAATTGTTGCTCTGCATAAAGATGGCCTAGGCTATAAGAAGATTGCCAAAACCCAAACCCGAGCTGCAGCACAGTGGCCAAGACCATACAGTGGTTTAACAGGACAGGTTCCACTCAGAACAGGCCTCGTCATGGTCGACCAAAGAAGTTGAGTGCACGTGCTCAGCGTCATATCCAGAGGTTGTCTTTGGGAAATAAACGTATTTGTGCTGCAGAGGTTGAAGGGGTGGGGTGTTCATCTGTCAATGCTCAGACCATACGTCGCACACTGCATCATATTGGTCTGCGTGGCTGTCATCCCAGAAGGAAGCCTCTTCTAAAGATGATGCACAAGAAAGCCTGCAAACAGTTTGAGGAAGACAAGTAGACCAAGGACATGGATTACTGGAACCATGTTCTGTGGTCTGATGATACTAAGATAAACGTATTTGGTTCAGATGGTGTCAAGCATGTATGAGGAGTACAAAGACAAGTGTGTTTTGCCTACAGCCCAGCTTTGTGGTGGGAGTGTCATGGTCTGGGGCTGCATGAGTGTTGCCAACACTGGGAGGCTACAGTTCATTGAGGGAACCATGAATGCCAACATGTACTGCGACATACTAAAGCAGAGCATGATCCCCTCCCTTGGAAGACTGGGCCGCAGGGCGGTATTGTGAAGGAATATAATGTACATACTGATAATCAGAAAATGTCTATTTGCTTATGTGTGTACATGTTTCTATGCAACTCCTTACTTATTATGTAGTATACAGATTGACTCTGTTTGGAACTAAAGATGGCATCTATACCCTGCTTCCCACGCATTAGAAGAATGCATATGTGACAACAGAACCAGCTTCAATCAAGCTTCAAGCATCAAGTTTCTCCATTTCTCTTGTATTTCAACTAATGAGATGTACCTATTAGACTGACATAGCAATGACGTATCTTTGTGTATAAAATATTGACACCGCCCAGGAATAAATCAGAAGTTAGAAGTAACCAAGCTGAACGTGTCTCAGAGTGTGCTTACTTCTAATGTGCATGCACATTTATACTTTTTAATTAGAAACAGCAGCAGATTACCTTGAACTAGATTGTAGTGCTTATCTATGACAGTATTCCAACATGATAACAACCCCAAACACACCTCCAAGATGACCACTGCCTTGCTAAAGAATCTGAGGGTAAAGGTGATGGACTGGCCAAGCATGTCTCCAGACCTAAACCCTATTGAGAATCTGTGGGGCATCTTCAAAGGGAAGGTGGAGGTGTGTAAGGTCTCTAACATCCACCAGCTCCGTGATGTCGTCATGGAGTAGTGGAAGAGGACTCCAGTTGCAACCTGTAAAGCTCTGGTGAACTCCATGCCCAAGAGGGTTAAGGCAGTGCTGGAAAATAATGGTGGCCACACAAAATATTGACACTTTGGGCCCAATTTGGACATTTTCATTTAGGGGTGTACTCACTTTTGTTGCCAGCGGTTTAGACATTAATGGCTGTGTGTTGAGTTATTTTGAGGGGACAGCTAATTTATACAAGCTTTAGGCCCCTTTCACACGAGACGGGCTCCGCTTGCACGGAGCCCGCCTCTGTCCGCCGGCTCAGCGGGAGATCTCTCCGTTGATCTCCGCTGAGCCGGCGGATGACAAGCCTCTCTCCGCTCACTGAGCGGGGAGGGGCTTGCGAGCGCCGCTGATCTCTATGGAGAGATCGGATGAAAACGGACAGTGTGTCCGTTTTCACCCGATCTCACCCGATCTCACCCGATCCGACGGATCTGGACGTGTGGTCCATACGTCTGGATTTGGCGGATCGGACCGGATCGGATGTCAGCGGACATGTCTCCGCTGACATCCGACGCTCCATAGAGTAACATGGAGCGCCCGTTCAGATCCGCCGTCAAAACTGACAGGCGGATCTGAACGGGCCTTCCGTGTGAAAGGGGCCTTACACTCACTTCTTTACATTGTAGCAAAGTGTAATTTCTTCAGTGTTGTCACATGAAAAGGTACAATGAAATATTTACAAAAATGTGAGGGGTATACTCACTTTTGTGAGATACTGTATAGTAATGTCTCCCCTACTCAGGCTATCCAGTAAACTCACTCATGTGGTATAGTAATCAAATTCAATATTTTTTACTTTTTGCTATAATAAATATCCCCCAAAAATATATAAAAAAATTATTTTTTTCCTCAGTTTAGGCTGATACGTATTCTTCTACATATTTTTGGTAAAAAAAAAAATCGCAATTAGCGATTATTGATTGGTTTGCACAAAAGTTATAGCATTTACAAAATAGGGGATAGTTTTATAGCATTTTTATTAATATATTTTTTTTTTTTACTAGTAATGGCGGCGATCAGCGATTTTTATTGTGACTGCGACATTATGGCGGACACATCAGACATTTTTGACCCATTTTTGGGACCATTGTCATTTATACAGAAATCAGCGCTATTTAAATGCACTGATTCCTATGTAAATGACAGTGGCAGTGAAGGAGTTAACCACTAGGGGGCGGGGGAGGAGTTAGTGTGACGTGTGTGTTGTTTTTTTTTTACAGTAGGGGGCGTGGCTGACTTCTGACGTCACTGATCGGCGTTCCCGATGACAGGGAACAGCTGATCAGTGACAGGCAGTGTAAGAAGCGCGGGGAGAGGTTTGTTTACACAGACCTCTCACCGTTCTTCAGCTCTGTGACCCGATCGTGGGACACCAGCGGCGATCGGGTCCGCTGGTCCCGCGGCCGCGGTCACGGAGTTCCAGACCGGGTCGCACGCGCTCCCCCATGGCTAGGCAATTAAAGGGGCGTATATATACGTGCTTTTGCCTAGCCGTGCCATTCTGTCGACGTATATGTGCAGGAGGCGGTCGGGAAGCGGTTAATGAAGCAGCCAAATAAACACTCACATAGATCCAGGAAAGGAGTGCTTGTTAATGCAGTAACATCTATAGAGGATCATCCAGACTCAAGGGAGAGGTGTCAGCAGCAGCTTGCAGTATAGGTGGATGGGCCAGAAAGACGCTCGTCAGCTGGAGTAGAAAGGCATCTGGAACCACTGTGGAATGCAGAACCAGAAGTACAGTCATGCTGAGAGATGATCCGTTGCCTTACGCGGTTCAGAGCACAAATCCTTTGTCAAACCATATAGGCCAAGGAGTTCAATGCTGGTAATTATATGTGAAGTAAGTGGGGAGCCAATGAAAGGGACAGGCCGGTTCCAGCAGTAGGGAAAGGCGGTGTTCTGTCAAAATAGCCAACTCGTCAGAAACTCCAACTACTTAAACGAAAATCCGAAAATAAGAACGAAAATCCGAAAAGTCAAAAATCCAAAAAGAACAAAAAACATTTGGATAATTTCTATTATTATTAAATTATTACTTTTAATAACCATTATTATATGAAAGTGCTATTTGTGCCTAAATATAGGAAGATAGTATAGATTACGTGTACAAAATCTCATAAGAAATCACATAAAATCGCATAAGATTAAAATATCTTAAAAATGCATAAAAATCGCATAAGGAATCACATTAAAATTAAGTGGATTTGTGAATAGGTGATAAACGTGCATAAAAGGTGCTGTAATCTAAATGAAGTTATAATAAATTAATTCAAATAAAACGCATCAAAATTGCAAAGTAAAGTTGCACAGACAAATTTCAAAATTAATTAAGTGAATATAAGTGTGGGGATTCGCATATAAAAACGCAGAGAATTCTTCATCATATTTCAGTGTCGACGTGACAGAATATTGTGAAATGGATAATAAATAATAAAGTGCAGGAACAGTCCATGGGGATGCTCGTTTATTCTATGCAACATCTGTCTAGAAAAATGTGAGTTTATTGTATTTTGTTACTTTTTGGAATAAATCTGCCTATTTAAAACATACTGCACTATCGAGACCCCCCCTTTCTTTACCCATCCGTGAGGCACATACACCAGCATTAGAAGGGATACCCCAATAAGGAGACGCTCAACACCTGGGACTAAAGGGAGTCGCCCGCCAGAGGATACGGAGGCCCCCCCCCGAGATCCAACATATATATATATATACACGCTGTTACCTTACAAGGTAGGGGGACACCCATATCATATTTCACGGAGGATTGGAAATCACCCGCAGCTATTGGCTAGAATATCCACCAGCACCATTATCGTTATACCATAACGTGGATTCACCATCAGTGTCATAGAAAACTGCACTTTGCCCTAATTGAGGAAGGGCTCACCCCCACGGACTGTTCCTGCACTTTATTATTTATTATCCATTTCACAATATTCTGTCACGTCGACACTGAAATATGATGAAGAATTCTCTGCGTTTTTATATGCGAATCCCCACACTTATATTCACTTAATTAATTTTGAAATTTGTCTGTGCAACTTTACTTTGCAATTTTGATGCGTTTTATTTGAATTAATTTATTATAACTTCATTTAGATTACAGCACCTTTTATGCACGTTTATCACCTATTCACGAATCCACTTAATTTTAATGTGATTCCTTATGCGATTTTATGCGATTTTTATGCATTTTTAAGATATTTCAATCTTATGCGATTTTATGTGATTTCTTATGAGATTTTGTATACGTAATCTATACTATCTTCCTATATTTATGCAAAAATAGCACTTTCATACTAGGATCATCATCAATCCACTTTTGTGCAATATCTATCTATATGCTACTTTAACCTAGTCTCTGTAGTTTACTATACAGCGCAGCACTACCACTTTACTACATTTACCTTTTGGGACCAGATATCTCCTATCAGTGTTTGCTGCAGTATCTCATTAGCCTTTTTTACTCACTAGGCAAGCGCAGAGATACAAACCTTACCATACAACCATTATTATATATTTTTTTTATTATTATTATTTATTAATAATAATAAAAACTATAATAATAGTTATAAACTATTAAATTATATGTATTGGAATTTCCTTTCAAATTTGGCTGTTCTTCATCAAATCCCTTCTTAGTTCTACATTTCACTTTCTCCACAGATCTTGCTCCTCCTCATCAAATGTCTTCTCAGTGGTCCGTGTTCATCTTCCTCCGTAGATCTTATTAGTCTTCATCTATGTCTTCTTGGTGGCCCATGTTCCCTTTTTCTGCAGATCTTGGAGGCTATAAGAACAAATATGAATTTTGTTAGGTACAGAATACAAATAAAGTGTTACATATTGTACTTGAGCAACTCATACTGAGCCATGATGTTTATGAAGCCTAAATAATATTATATAGCCTGTCTACTGTGTTTTGTCTGATAATGTTATTGACCACTAACCATAGGCTTGGACAGAAGGGCTGAAGAAAGTTTGCTCTGCAAGATGTCTATTGTACCAGAGTATTGGTTATCCATGGTGCTCTCTTCCATGCCCAATAGTCAGGATCCTCAGCTATGAGCTAGAACAACATCATTTGCTCTATGATTTATACCCAGCTTCAGCTATTTCAGATTTGTTTTTTGTTTTTTTAATGTTTACATGAATGTCTACCGACAAGTCTAATCCAACTTGGATTAGGACTGTTAGATATTTCATATATTTTTACATTTAGCAGCCATCATATTTTAGTTTTGGAGATATAATAGGATTTTGTTTGTCATTTGACCAATTTTACAGTGTCAATTTATATAGATCACAATGTATTTGACTTCAGAAAACTGCAATCTTGCCGAATTATAGGGTTTTCTGCACAATGTTGCAGTGCTTTACATGAAACAATTAGATCAGATGGTAAATTATCATAAATTATAAAGACAAATCATAAGAGGTTAAAGCTATGTATCTAGTAAGTGTGTAGATTCAACCTAGTGATTACGCATATTAATCTCCTGTTATTAAACAAAGTTGCGCTGAAAATCACTAAATAACATGAAAAGTCCAAACTGCACTGAAACAGTCCAAGTGACAAAAATGGAAAGCAAAACAATGTGATGTTTGAATTAAATGCTTGTATGTAGATAATCCAAGAATATCTTCCACCATGTGACATCACCAACATTAAGACATAGCCCTTACCACAAAAGTTGGACCCTCTATTATGGAAGGTCAAAAGCGCAATGGGAATCAACAGCTGTAGCGTGTTCCAGGACCCTGTAGTGCAGATGATGTCCGTCTCTCCAGCCATCCATCCCACACTCAGTGTAAATCATCCAGGCACTACCCAAAAATAAACAGAGGGCTCCAAATATTGTTAAAACCCTTAGGGTATTTATTGAAGGAACAGAGCACTCAAACAAAGGGCTGTAGATGGTACATTAAAAATAGATAAAAAGCTGCAGCATAAAGGTAGAAAGACTTGCGGTGACTGCTCAGTGTGTCCTCGCCCTGTATAATCTCCTGTTATGGAATATTTATTCTCTTGTAAAATAAGATATCTTATCTCAAATCTCTTGTAAAATGAGGTATTTTATCTTGGATAGTAACATACAGTATCTCAAGCTTGATTAACTTGGGTGAGGTGTTTGAACTTACTCTGGTATTCATTTTGTTGATGTTACAGTATAAAAACTTCAATAAAGTGGTACATACCATCCAAAAAGAAAACAACTAATTTCTGTTCATGGACAAATGAAAGCCAGTCTGTGACTGGATACTATTAATATGCACTGTGGATATTTCTGTTATTACTGCAGCTTTTCATTTAATAGCATGAACATTTTACTTTTTGTCACATGATAATAAACTTTTGGCCACAACAATTCCTGCCCTTAATAATACCAAAACATTTGTGTTTGCAAATAGTGTTTGATGGACCTCAATGACTCAATGGAATGTTGGTTGGTACTTAGCAACAATTAAATTACCTAAAACTGAATTTTCACTCCTCAGACGCAGAGTTTTGTGACCAGGTGTCAGCCCCTGCCGGTGACACTGTGGTTCCCATAGGTTGTAGTTTCGGTGTCCACCTGAGGGTGTCTCCCAGCAGCCAGCAGACCCCAGTAATCAGTTTTCATCTGATGCTGGCTGCTGGGAGGGTATTTAGGTCCTCTCCTACTAGTGCTACTTTTTTCAGTGTTTTGCTTGCTGCCAGATACGGCTAATCATCTTATTCCTGCTGCTGCCCTGTTTGTTGTTTCCTGCTGCCTTGTACCTGTTCTCTCTTGTTCCTTATCCCAGGGTTGGTTCTCCCTTCCCATCTGTTCCCTGTACCTCCAGTTTTCCATGCTTCTCTGTGTCCCCCCTTGTATATATTGTATATAGTTAGTTTTTAGGTTTTCTTGTTAATTATTAGTCAGGTATTCTGTCCCTGGGTTTTTTGGTTCAATTATATTTTCATGTTTTCTGTGTGCTGGTGTTTGGAAATATTTTGTATCACTGTAAATAAATCTAATTTGTAGTCAGAGTCTGGATACGGAGAAGACGACTTACCCCAACTACAGTGACCTGAGGTGTGCCATGCTCACGTGGAACAGTATGCTTAAAAGAGGGCAACACAACTAGGTAAACATAGTGACGTTTAATCGAAAACATGTGCACAGTCAGTCAAGCAGAATAGCAAAAGCTCCTTTAACTTCCTCATGAGGATCAGGAATATATCAACTGTAACAGGATGATTTCCAGTGACCCATGTATTTGATAACATGGGACGGGACCCCTTGCTTTGATGCTGAGGAAGCCGCCCCAATCCTAAAGGAATGACCCGAAAACTGTTTTGGATGTTTTCCCAAACTAATAAGCAAAATTCTAACATGTGCGATGAACTGTCTGGAAGCCAGAGGTTGCGTAGGGAAAGGGAGTAATGGGCTGTCAAGAGGAGCTGCTGCAAACATGGAGGAGAGCTGGTCCAAGACATCAACTGGACACCAGATAGTGTTGGTTTTGTAATAATTGATAACGAAACCCTGACCAGTCTATCGGTTTTTGTTATTGGGTAGTTGAAGTGAAAATCTGGTGAGACTACCCTTGAGGAGAACTGGTGCATTGTAACTGGCTTGGGATACCTCCCCGGGTCTGAGGAAACCGAAGTAACTCAGGAAGACAGGAGCCTTGAGGACAAGGCTGGGACCTGAGCCAAATTTGCAGATGTGTCAAAACGTGACTGACCCTGATATCTCTGTATACCTTTCAAATTGGCTTTGATGGGATGAGCCGCAAAAGAGGATGGTCTATCAGGATCCTGACGTGACATAAAGTGCTGATTACCTGATAATTACATCTTGATGGTATTGAATGAAAGGGACAACTCACCATGACAATAGGCAGCAAAAGCCAACATGTATTTGACATCCCAGACCGCATTTGAAGGATAAAGGTTGAATCTAGAAAAACACTTCCAAGCCGTCTTGTAAGCCTTGAGTGTATTCATTGACAACAAAGAATTCACCAGGTTGGCAGCCTGCACCCTGAGTGCGGCTAATCCATTGTCAACATGGAAAAAGGAGGTACCGGCTTGCCCACTCAATCTACTTCCGGATGCTGTAGGAAGAAACGCTGGTAATCAAAATGAGATAAGGCGTCAGCAGCCACATTACAGACACCACTGATAAACTCGCCCTGAAAATAAAAATTATGCATGAGGCATACCATGTCAGCCTGCGCATTAAGGACATTATAATGAGCGACACAGATCTACCCTTATTAATGACTTCGTCTGTGGCTGAATTATCGGTAAAGAAAATGACTGTGTGGCCAGACCAAGTGGGGCCCCAAGTGACAGCTGCTGCGACTATTGGATAAATCTCAAACAGAGCAGAAGTCTGAGAAAACCCGGAAATGTTGAAAACCTCAGGGGGACATAGAACGGCCAACCATTGACATCCACAAATTGCTGCAAAACCCACTGAGGCTGCGGCATCAGAAAAAATTCTGGGGGACATGGCAGTTGGAAGATAGATAAACATGGAGATACCATTCCAATTGTTCAAAAACTGGTCCCACATGAACAGATCAGCAGCTGCATCGGCTTGTAACCTCACAGCTGAATCTGTGTCCTGGCACAGAGGTAGGAGAACCAACAACCTAGACACAAATTACCTGCCTTGAGGAATAATCCTCATGGCAAAGTTGAGCATGCCTAACAGAGACTTCAAATCCTTCCTAGAGCAAACAGGGGACCTGACAAGATTGTGAATAGTGCCACAAATCCTATATAGCTTTTCTTGAGGCAAACTGGCGATCATGCAATTGGTGTAAAGGGTAATACCTAGGAAGGTAATAACAGTGGAAGGCCCTTCCACCTTGTGGGCAGCTAAGGGGACGTTTAAATCAGCAAACAGTTCCGTGAGTGATTCAAGATCCTTGGGAGACTGCGCAGGGCTCTCTAATAGCAAAAAATCGTCCAAATAATGAATGACCCCGTGACACCTTTTACGATTGGACAATATCCAATTGAGAGCTGAGGCAAAAGTGTTGAAGAGCCACAGACTACTCTTGGACCCAAAAGCCAACTTCGGGGCAAAATAATACTGCTCCCGCCATTTGAACCCATGCCATTGCCAGAGGGTCGGTTTGATGGGGAGTAACCATGTGCAACTACCTGACTGCAAAATGTATTGAATGGCCAAGTGAAAATTTACCCTTAACCACCCTGATGGGGCTGACCCTCCACATACTGAAAGGTGCAGCAAGAAATGGCCCTATGACAAACCCCTTGGAACACTCGACCTGTAACAATTCATTGACCAATAGGGCATTGCTGGTGGCAGATAATAGGTTAGCACATTCAAAAGTCTGCAAAGGTAAAGTAATGAGACCCGTATGAAAACCGTCAGAAAACCCCCCTATGAAAAAATTGCCTGAGAGGTGGGGATGGGTGGTGTAACAACCAGAACTCTAACCTGGAAACATTGACTCGGCTTAGTCAAGAAGAACCGGATGACTTAAGGGGACAGAAGGATTTGAAGCAGTTGGCGCAAATATGAAGGAGTCTGCATTGATTGTAGTTACAGGTCAAGTAATTGAAATTGTTGCACAGCTGAGCCTTGCCTAAAAAATGTATGGGTCTGCCCAGTTTGTCTACCTGACCCGATGGCCCTGTGGAGGATCAACTGGACACCTGCCTGGGACAGGGAATGCTCCAGATTGGGACACCAATTGGTGGTGTGGGCTGACAATGGCCACATGTTGGAGATTTCTGATGGGCAAAGTGCCTACAGAACAGTTCCATGTCAATGTTGCTCCAACATGTGACCATTTGAAACTGCGCCCAAGTAGCTGCGACCTTTGCTGAAACAGACCGGTGATAGTCGTAGAACGTAGAGCCACCGTACTTGTGAGCCAGGTCCGCCAACTTGTGGAGATAAAGGTCCAACTTCTCTCTCCTGACAGGACTAACAGCACAAATGACGTCTCTGTAAATACCAAAAGACAGAACAAATTCTGCTATGCTGAGTTTACGATTGAGCCTCGGTCCCTAGTTTTGCGAACCACAGAGACTTCCCCGCAAGCATAATACTTGTTTTCAACAACGTCTTGTGACGCTATGAGCAGGGATCCCAGATTTATATCTTTCCCCTCTAAGATATATTTTTTGAGGTTGGCAGGGATGAAGGGCGCAGGGGACACAGATGGCAGCACTGCTAGTGGCGAAGGAATAGCTACAGGTAATGGCATGCTGGTATTACCTGCAGAGGTGCCAAATTGCACAGAGGCTATGGGAGCAGCAGCAACTTCCACGCTGGCTGGGCGGGCCTCCATCACATCCATCCTATCTTGCAGCAGTTGATTTGAAGTGGTGAGTGTGTTTAGGACTGTGTGAATCTGGGTTAGTTACGTGAGCAAGTACACATTCTCTGCACTAGTGGATGGCTGTGGCTGGGACGGGCTAGAAAATAAAAGCCTGAACAACTCTGCTTTCCTGGCCGTAGCCGAGAAGGGAATGCCCCAGCGTTGGAGCTCTGCAATGAGCTTCGGTATAGTCCAGTTTCTCAGAGATGGGGCGCTGCCGTGCTCTGAACCCCTAACAGGAATAGGAGGGATGAAGGCAAAATTTGTCGCTCCCCGAAACATGCGACATGTCCGAATCTGTGGAAAAACCCAACCATCAGACACCAGAAAAATGAAATCCTGAAAAAAAACAAAAAAAAAATGAAATCCTGAAAAAAAACAGACACCCTACCTTGCCTAACTCTGAATGAAAATGTAGGTGCAGTGAAACAAAGTAAACAAACAGGAACAGCGCGTGATGGTGAATCTAGTGACCGTAACCCCCTGTGTGCATGTAGTAAGCGAGCTTGAGTAACCTGCAGTGCAAAGATAGGTAATTAAAAACGAACACTCAGAGCTTGGAACCTACAGACCATGGAGGGCAGAAATAGGAATGTAAGTGACGTGCAACGTATGATGTATGAAGTACAGGCGAGGAGACAGCAAATATTACAATCATTTAAAAAAGAAACCTCAGCCCGCATGGATCTGTAGACGTGACAGAGAGAGTGAGAGCAATAATTCTAAGGCCATCATTCACGTTTAATACTAAATTGATTAAACAGATCCCTTTTTTGAGGGGCGGCAAGAGCTGCCCCTAATGTAAACTTAGCCTTACAGAGAGTTAAAATGATCTAGCAAGTGGTGTTGGACCCAGAACTATCAGATAGGAGGTCAATCAGCCACAGCTCAAGGAACCTCTAGCAACCTCTGGAGGAACCCTATGATTCCAAGGAAATCTGCTTGAAATGTGGCTGTTCTAAACTGTGTGATAAAATGGTGGTTCTAGTTGCGCAGTAGCTCAAAATGGAATAAAAAATCTGTTATAAGAGAAACAAGGGGTGAAGTTGATTGTTAAATAAGGAATTAATTTGTTTTTACGAATTTGAGGACTGTGCATAGTTTGACAATATAAAAAATACATTTGTGGATATGTACAGTGCAGGGAGTGGAGCTGGTGTGATTTCTGAATGTTTGGATTATTATGGGTAAGTTATCGGAGTCAATAAGAAATCGGGATTTTGATATTTGCATGCTTAGGTTGCCATAGGATAACTGCTGCTTTTTCTTCTGGAAAAAAATAACTGTTTTTTTTTTATAGGAAGACCCCCCCCCCCCCCCCTATTATGATTTGCATGTGTTTTGCTGTATACATAAGAAGCCTCCCTTCTTTACAAATAGTCCTGTTGGGTGAAATGCGTTAGGGAGCCTCGGGTGGAGATTGTTTTTGTGTTTGCAAGCTCTAATGAACCAGGATCCATGTGAGTTACGGTGGCCTGTTTTTTTATTTCCTATGTGTTTGAAGTGCAGACAGCATCTGACGCAGTGCAGAAGGATTTGACTGAGTGGAGAAGAAAATTATCACAAACATGCATTCACCATTCCTTTATCAGAACAATAAATTACCATAAAACACTGTTTTTGTTTTACTCAACGCCAAGGTATACTGTATATACATATAGTAATGTCTCCCCTACTCAGGCTGTCCAGTAAACTCACTCATGTGTTATAGTAACAGATCTAGTAGAGAGCTTACTGGTTGCCATCATCCCCCAATGATATATATAGAAGACTAGAACCTCAATTAAAGGACTTTAAAGGCAAACAAAAAGTAATCAAAAACATATGAACATAGTTAGAAATAAACATGTGCAGAATGAAAAAAATTGTTTTGATTCAGATCGATTTGTTTTGTTGCATTCGTAAGTTTCGTCACGTATATTCATTTTTGACCAGATTCTAATTTTTCCAATGGATTCGAAGTAGTCAAATCGAATATAACGAAAATATCAAATCACTCTGAATTGATTGTGAAGAATAACTGGTTCTATTCTATTCAAAATGCAAATTTCGGAAGACATTATATTCTTTCTATTTTATTTTTTATTTTTTATTCTATTTAATGCAATATACAAATACAGTACTGGTGACCCCACAATTGGGATAAAACTTTTTTGCAGAAGGGAGTTTAACAAGACTCTTGGCCACTCATTAAAATTAGAAGAAAAGAGGTTTAACCATAAACTACGTAGAGGGTTATTTTCTGTAAGAGCGGCAAGGATGTGGAATTCCCTTCACAGGTGGTGGTCTCAGTGGGGGGCATTGATAGTTTCCAGAAACTATTAGATAAGCACCTGAACGACCGCAACATACAGGGATATACAATGTAATACTGCCATATAATCACACACATAGGTTGGACTTGATGAACTTGTGTCTTTTTTCAACCTCACCTACTATGTAACTATGTAACTATGTAACTATGTAATTCTATTCTTTTGTTTTCTATTCTATTCTGTTTTACTCTATTCTTTTTTATTCTATTCTGTTTTTCTATATTCTATTCTTGTCGTAATCTGAATTGAGAAAGACGGCTATATTCTTCCTATTTTATTCTATTCTACTCTGATTGGGTGGGGAGGCTATGGGGGGACAGAAGGGAGAGGCTGAGCTCGAGGAAGAAGGAGAGGGTGGACGTGAAGTGGAAGAGGAGGAAAGGGGACTATTGGAAGTGGAGAAGAGAGAGGATGAGAGGAATACAGAGGATGTAGAAGAGATAGAAAAAGAGGAAGAACGAGAGGATGGTTGTGAAGAAGAGGAGGAGAGGGGACTATTGAGGTGGGGGGGTAGATAGGATGAGAGATAGAAGAGGAGGAGGTGGGGCTAGAAGATTGCATGAGGAGGTGGGGCTAGAAGATTGCATGAGGAGACTGGGGTGGTGGGGCAGAAGAGAGAGGATGAGCGGGAGGAAGAAGGAGAGGTTGGGCATGAAGGGAAGGGGGAGGAGGGGGGAGAAGAGAGAGGCTGGGATAGAAATAGAGGGAATAGAGGAGATAGAAGAGGAAGAATAGAAGGAGAGGGTGGTTGTGAAGGGGAAGCGAGAGGGCTATTGAGAGAGGGAGAAGCGAGAGGATGGGATGGAAACAGAGGAAATAGAAGCGACAGAAGAGGAAGAACGAGAGGGTGGATGTGAAGTGGAAGGGGAGGGGGGACTATGGGAGAAAAGAGAGGATGGGATGGAAACAGAGGGAATAGAAGAAGAGAAAGGAGAGGGTGGGCATGAAGGGGAAGGGGAGGAGAAGGGACTATTGAGGGGGGAGAAGAGAGAGAGGATGGGATGGAAACAGAGGGAATAGAGGAGATAGAAGAGGAAGAATAGAAGGAGAGGGTGGGCGTGAAGGGGAGGAGATACGACTATCCCAGAGGGAATAGAAGAAGAAGGAGATGGTAGACGTGAAGTGGAAGGAGAGGAGAGGGAATTATTGAAAGGGATGAAGAGAGAGGATGGGAAGAGAAACAGAGGAAATAGAAGAGACAAAAGAAGGAAGAAGAGATCGGTGAGAAGGGGGGGGGGGGGGTGGGGGAGGTAAAAAGAGAGGGTGGACGATGGGGAGAGGACAGAGTGAGGGAGGGAGAAGGTGGGGGGTGGTGAAGGAAAGGAAGAAGGTGTGGAGGGAGGAAAGGGTAGAAGAAAGGGGCATAGAGGTTAAGGGAGAAAAGGGCGGGAGGGAAGAATGAGTGGGGGAGAAGGTGGAAGGGTGGAGGGAAGGAAGAAGGGATAGAGGGAAGAGGGAGGGAAGGGTAGAAGGGGCAGGCATAGGAGTTGAGACAAACGGGGGTGAGTGGGGGAGAAGAAGGTGGGGAAGTGGAGAGGAGGGAAGAATGAGGGGGAGAAGGTGGAGGAAAAGAAGAATGGGTGGGGAGATGGGCGGATGGGAAGAAGGGAGCCGCTAAGGCCTCTGTCATTCTAGGTGTACATCCTTCATGTGATATAGTGACATCCTCTGTCATTCCAGGTGCACTTCTTTCATGTGGTACAGTTTCGTCCTTTGTCATCCCAAGTGCGCAAATCTTCATCATGCCCTTACCTCAGTGGTAGCCTCATATACTTAAAGTGGTGTTTCATAAAAAAATAATTGAAAAATAAAATGTTTTACTCACCTCTAAATGCCTGTTGCTAGGGTGTCCCTCGTAGTCTGCCTCCTTCAGTGCCCGGGCGCTGACATCACTTCCCCTCGGCGCAGTCAGTCATCTGGGATGCGTGACAGGTCCCAGATGACTGTGCAGCGTATCACAGCGTATCAGCGTATCACGATCCCCTGCATCGCTGGACCCTGGGACAGGTAAGTGTCCGATTATTAAAAGTCAGCCGCTGCAGTATTTGTAGCTGCTGACTTTTAAAAAATTTTTTTTAAGGGAACCCCACTTTAAAAGTCCAATTTCTTACGGGAGTAAATCTCCCATTCATGTGTTCGTCTTTAATCATGCACCACAGCCGGTAGTACTGAATCCTGTAGGATATATAAAGATCAGGTAATTGAGTATGTTCAGAAAGCAATCACAAAATTAAACACAAAGTATACGGCGCAATCCCAGGTGTGAATTAGCACTATACTCTCCAAAAACTGTGATACCTAGTGGGCAGCTCCACCCAGAGACAGGAGTGGATCTCTAAAAAACAATGGAACAACACAGGGGGGCGCAACTAAGTGCAGTATTAAAAAACAACTTTAATGAAGCAGCCAAATAAACACTTACATAGATCCAGGAAAGGAGTGCTTGTTAATGCAGTAACATCTATAGAGGATCATCCAGACTCAAGGGAGAGGTGTCAGCAGCAGCTTGCAGTATAGGTGGATGGGCCAGAAAGCCGCTCGTCAGCTGGAGTGGAAAGGCATCCGGAACCACCGTGGAATGCGGAACCAGAAGTACAGTCATGCTGAGAGATGATCCGTTGCCTTGGTAAAGCGGTTCAGAGCACAATTCCTTTGTCAAACCAGGAGGCCAACTAGTTCGATGCTGGTAATTATAGGTGAAGTAAATGTGGAGCCAATGAAAGGGACAGGCTGTTCCAGCAGTAGGGAAAGAAGGTGTTCTGTCAAAATAGCCAACTCGTCAGAAACTCCAAAACTACTTAAACGAAAATACGAAAATATGAAAATTTGGAAGAACAAAAATCTGAAAATAGGATCGAAAATTAAAAAATCAGAAAAAAAAAGAAATTCGGAAAATTTCTATTATAATTAAATTATTACTTTTAATAACCATTATTATAATTGTTTTATTATTATTATTTATTATTAAAAAATAATAATAAAAACTATAATACAAGTAATAAACTATTAAATTATAGGTATTGAAATTTCCTTTCAAATATGTCTGTTCTTCATCAAATCCCTTCTTAGTTCTACATTCCTCTTTCTCTACAGATCTTGGTCCTCCATATCAGATGTCTTCTCAGTGGTCTGTGTTCATATTCCTCCATAGATCTTATTAGTCTTCATCTATGTCTTCTTGGTGGCCCATGTTCCTTTTTTTCTGCAGATCTTGGAGGCTGTAATAACAAATATGAATTTTGTTAGGTACAGAATACAAATAAAGTGTTACATATTGTACTTGAGCAACTCATACTGAGCCATGATGTTTATGAAGCCTAAACAATATTCTATAACCTGTCTACTGTGTTTTGTCTACTAATGTTATTGACCACTAACCATAGGCTTGGACAAAAGGGCTGAAGAAAGTGTGCTCTGCAAGATGTCTATTGTACCAGAGTATTGGTTATCCATGGTGCTCTCTTCCATGCCCAATAGTCAGGATCCTCAGCTATGAGCTAGAACAACATCATTTGCTCTATGATTTATAACCAGCTTCCAGATACCCAGCTTTCAGATTTGTTTTTTGTTTTTTTTAATGTTTACATGAATGTCTACTGACAATTTGGATTAGGACTGTTATATATTTCATATATATATATATATATATATATACAGTAAGCCCCCGCTATATTGCGGTTCAGTTTTTGCGGTCCCGGTATATTGCGGTATTTTAATTAGGACCTGTTATTCTGATATTGTGGTAATATTTCGCCATTTTCGCAGTTATGTACTCTATTTTTTACTGTACTGTACAGTATACTGTACTGTTAAGACAATATTTTTGTGTTTTAAAAATCCTCTTGATCTCTCTCTATCTTTAATGTGTTTCTATTGCATAAAAGTGTGTTTAAACATGCCTAGGGTGTATTTAAATAGGGTCTTTCTATTTCGCGGTTTTTCACTTTTCGCGGGTGGGTCCGGAACATAACCCCAGCGATGGAGGGGGGTTTACTGTATATATATATATATATATATATATATATATATATATATATACAGTCCCTGACAAAAGTCTTGTCGCTTCTCTATTTTGTAGAAACTCCTGCTATTAACCTGACTTTTAATTAATCAATTGGTATTAGAAATAGCTCATATGAAAAGCTAAAGCCCTCCCAAATGATTTTTAATGCACTGAAATAAATTAGTTTCACTGAAAAAGGATTTATCATTTAATCAAGACAGACAGGTCAAATTTTGGCAAGACAAAAGTTTTGTCGCCTATACAGAAATTGAACAACTTTACTGAAAATCCAAAAATATATGTCAGCAAATAAGTAGTGGTGCTGTGAGATCCAAATGTAATATCTTGTATGACTTCCATGAGCTTGAAGGACAGCATCCATGCGGTTTGGCAAGGATTCATACAATTTATTGATGAAGTCATTAGGAATAGCAAAGAAAACAGTCTTGCATGCCTCCCAGAGTTCATCAATATTCTTTGGTTTCGTCTTCCATGCTTCATCTTTCATCCTACACCACATATGCTCAATAATGTTCATGTCTGGTGACTGGGCTGGCCAATCCTGGAGCATCTTGATCTTCTTTGCCTTAAGGAACTTTGATGTGGAGATGGAAGTATGCGATGGAGCACCATCCTGCTGCAAAATTTGGCCTTTTTTATGGTTGGGAATATAAGAGGAAGCTAAGATTTCTTGGTATTTTAGGCTATTGATATTGCCTTCCACCCTGCAGATTCCTCGCACACTCCCATACTGGATGTAACCCCAGACCATAATTTTGCCTCCACCAAACTTCACTGTTTTCTGGGTAAATCTCAGCTCCATGCGGGTTCCAGTAGGTCTCCTGCAATATTTGCGGCGCCTGTGGTGTAATTCAACAGAAGATTCATCTGAAAAATCCACCTTCTGACACTTTTCCATCCTTTTAGCAGGCTCTGGCCCTTGGCAAATGCCACACGTTTTTATCAATAGTCTTTTGTTTAGTGCTTGCTTATGGGCACTGATTCGACCATGGAGGCCATTTCAAGACAGAATCCGACAAACTGTTCTGGTTGACACAGGGACTTCAGGTGACCAAGTCTCGTGGAGCTCTGCTGCAGTGGAAAATGGGCTGGCCTTGGATGTTCGAGCCAACAAACGGTCCTCTCGAGCAGTTGTCTTGCGGGGTCGGCCTGACCTGGCCTTGTCCAAAACGTCTCCAGTCTCTTCAAATCTTTTTTTTATCCTCTGAACTTGACGCTGAGACACATTGAAGGTGTCTGCCACATCAGCAGTGGATCTGGTCTTTAGCCTCTTGCTAATGAACACTTTAGTCTCCGGGTGAATCTTAGGCATGTTTGCAGAGGTCTAGTTGCAGTGGAGAAGGTCTAGTGTACTGGTGTTCTTTTTTATACACACCTGAGACCTAATTGATCCATTATTAGTCACAGGTGACGCTCATATAACAAGGCGACAACACTTATGTCTTGGCAAAAATTTACTCAATGGGCTTTACCAAGCTGGGAATATTAGAATACTTTTTGGCAGTTTCGTTTTGCACTGAAACAATATTACAAAAGCTGATGGGATTAAAATGACCCATTTCTTGTAACAAAATCTTGATTAGAAATATATTTTAGCGGCACTTCAGGTCAATTTGTACACAAGCGACAAGACTTTTGTCAGGGACTGTATATATATATATATATATATATATATATATATATATATATATATATATATATATATATATATTTTTTTTTAATTTGATACATGTTTTATTGAAGTTTTTAAATGTACATAACAAATAAAAAATGGAGCCATAGACATATAGCTGTAACATAGTCAAATTTACAATGCTGTGCATTTATGATAGGCTTCTAAAATGTCAACTAATGTCAACCATTCCCCCATTATACCCCCCCCCCCCACAACGCACCATGTTAAAATGTATAGCCGTTCTTATCTTAAAAATATTGTGAATATATTTATATATATACTTTCCTCCCCTTTCTTTCCCTTCTCTCTCCCCCATTGTCCTCTCCATTCCCCTTCCCTTTTTTCAGGCTAATCTACATATTTTTAAACCAGCCTTTTAATTCTATTCTATCCTTCGCTTCATTCTACTCTGTCCTCATCACACCTTTCCTCATGGTGGGCAGGCAACCCATTTTTTTTATCCATGTCTTCCACAGCTTTATAAAACTATCAAAGTTCCCATGTCTAGTAAATACCACTTTTTCCTTCCACACTGTTGCATCCAACACCATAACCCTTTCTTCAGGTGTTGGAGGCCTCACTGATTGCCAATTTTTCTTGCTTGAAATAGGCATCTTAATACCACCATTTTAATGTTTGCAGAATCTCCAGTTCCCTCCATACTTCCCAACACTCATAAAGAACCTTCCAGCTCCAACTTGGTCCCAAAGGTTCTATTTATAACCTCTAATATCCCGGACCAATACCTAAATAGCTTTGGGCATCTCCACATCATGTGCATAAGATCCCCTGTCTCATGACACCTTGGACATTTAGCCCGGCAATCAAACCGTAATAACTTCTTGGGGGTATAATAGGCTCTATGTATCAAGAATAAATGCAACATTTTCTGTGAGGGGGAGACTGACACCCGGGAGCTCAGTTCTAATATCCTCCTCCACTGCTCTACTGTTATTGTTGCCCCCAAATCCTCTTCCCATCTTCTCTTGTTTTTAGTCAGCCTTTCCCAAGTGATGGTTTTACTATACACCCGATGGTGTACTTAAAAGTGGGGTATGCCTGTATATCTGTTTGTATAGATCAGAGATTAATCCTTTGACAATTCCTGACTTAACTATCTTCTGAAGAAGAAGGGGCCCCACACCATTCCACTGCTTGTGTTTTAAACTGGGCATTCAAAGCATGTCTAATTTGAAGATACCTGTAAAATGACACTTATCTTGGCGCATGGGGCGTTATGAAGTGCTTTTAACCAGCCTACAAAGATGGGTCCAAACCCAAATGTCTCCAAGGTCCGCCACAAATAATCCCACTCCAGGCTATCAAAGGCCTTGGCTGCATCCAATGAAAGGAAAGCCTGTGAACCCATATTTACCGTCTGGGATTTCATATATTTTTACATTTAGCAGCCATCATATTTTAGTTTTGGAGAGATAATAGAATTTTGTTTGTCATTTGACCAATTTTACAAAGTGTCAATTTATATAGACCACAATACATTTGACTTCAGAAAACTACAATATTGCAGAATTGTAGGGTTTTCTGCACAATGTTGCAGTGCTTTACATGAATCAATTAGATCAGATGATAAATTATCATACATTTTAAAGACAAATCATACGAGGTTAAAGCTATGTATATAGTAAGCATGTAGATTCAACCTAGTGATTACACATATTAATCTCCTGTTATAAAACAAACAAAGTTGAGCTGAAAATCCCTAATAAACATGAAAAGTCCAAACTGCACTGAAACAGTACAAGTGAAAATGGAAAGCAAAACAATGTGATGTTTGAATCAAGTGCTTGTATGTAGATAATCCAAGAATATCCTCCACCATGTGACGTCACCAACATTAAGACATAGCTGTGCCCTTACCCCAATAGGTGTACCATCTATTATGGAAGGTCAAAAGCACAATGGGAATTAAGAGCTGTAGCGTGTCCCAGGACCCTGTAGTGCAGATAATGTCCGTCTCTCCAGCCATCTGTCCCACACTCAGTGTAAATCATCCAGGCACCCAGCAATACCCAAAAATAAACAGAGGGCTCCAAATAGTGTAAAAACCCTTAGGGTATTTATTGACGGAACAGAGCACTCAAACAAAGGGTGGTAGATGGTGTATTAAAAATAGATAAAAAGCTGCAGCATAAAGGTAGAAAGACTTGCGGTGACTACTCAGTGTGTCCTCGCCCTGTATAATCTCCTGTTATGGAATACTTTATTCTCTTGTAAAATAAGATATCTTATCTCAATCTCTTGTAAAATAAGGTATTTTATCTTGGATAGTAACATACAGTATCTCAAGCTTGATTAACTTGGGTGAGGTGTTTGAACTTACTCTGGTATTCATTTTGCGGATGTTACAGTATAAAAACATCAATAAAGTGGTACATACCATCCAAAAAGAAAACAACTAATTTCTGTTCATGGACAAATGAAAGCCAGTCTGTGATTGGATACTATTAATATGCACTGTGGATATTTCTGTTATCATTGCAGCTTTTCTGGTAATAGCATGAAAAATTTACTTTTTGTCACAGGATGATAAACTTTTGGCCACAACAATTCCTGCCTCCAATAATATGAAAACATTTGTGTTTGATTAGGGACCTCAATGACTCAATAGAATGTTTGTTGGTACTTAAGTTACCTAAAACAGAATTTTCCCTCCACAGAGTTTTGTGACCAGGTGTCAGCACCTGCTGGTCAAACTGTGGTTCCAATAGGTTGTAGTTTCGGTGTCCACCAGCAAGTGTCTCCCAGCAGCCAGAAGACTAATCAGTTTTCACCTGATGCTGGCTGCTGGGAGGGTAATTAAAACCATAGAGAAAACATCTTGTACCAAGGGTACGGTGAAAGAACCCTCAGGGTCGTTAATAGACAGATCAAACCAAAGTAAAAAAGTTAAAATTTTATTACAAATTGTCAATAACATACATATAAGACCAATACATTTAGAGCATGAGAGCCATAGTAAATACCCTGAATATTACAATTGTATGGATAGGTCACCATCCTGATGCAGAAAGGACTGGGGCAATTGACACAGTGTATATAACACCTTACATGTTACGGACTGAAAGTCCTTCTTCAGAGGTTTTATGTTATTAATTCAGATCGGTATAACGTTTGTACAAGAGAAGGTAAATAAATAAGTTTAACATTAAAAAAAAGTTTAATCATATCAGTAATCACTCGGCAAACCACGCAGTGCAAACACATGACATGTAACATAAAACATGAACTAGTTTACTTACATGGCACATATTGAACATGTCTCTGAGGAGATCATAAGGGCGCACATCCCTCCAGTCTGCAAAGCAGACTAACCAAATAGACAAGCCGGGGCTTACTTCACTGCAATGACTCAAAAATGGTGGGACTGGATATAGTCTAACCACCAACACTGGAAAAACACTGCTATATGTACTATAAGATATAAAAAAGTATATATGTGTATATATCAAAATGAGGTACTATGAAAAAATATCCAAAAAACAGTCAGTAATTGAGGCATGCAGTTTCCCCTGCAACTCAGACATAATATCTGGTGCAGAGAGACATATGCCATACCTAGTAACATAAGTTATAATAAACCAACCTGAAAAGTAGTATTTTTCCTAATATGGCTGACCTCTCTCCCACAGCGTCTGAAAGAGACCTAGGGAGAGGTTTAAATACACCTGTCAGGAGATGTCCATTGAGATGTCTATGTCTGTCTATTAACGACCCTGAGGGGTCTTTCACTGTACCCTTGGTATAAGGTGTTTTCTCTATGGTTTTCAATATCTGGGTCAGACAGTCCAAACCTTTTCACACACAGTCCCATCCCTCCCCCACTATCTGAGAGGGTATTTAGGTCCTCTCATACTAGTGCCACTTTCTCTAGTATAGATAAAATAGTGATTTAGCGCAAAATCACTATTTTATCTATGCTATTTATGGGATTGTGTTTACCTTTGGATTTTGCTGCTTTTTTTAGGATTTTTTCCACATACAACATTTCAGTTGGCACCTTATTGATTTATTTTTACCCAATCACCGTTTTCACTCATTAATTGAGTCAGTGCATTTATCTAGTTCACTAATAGCGCAAAAGTCACCTTTATTATTATTCACTTTCTCTAGTGTTTGCTTGCTGCCAAATACGGCTAACCGTTATCTTATTCCTGCTGCTGCCCTGTTTGCTCCCAGGGTTGGTTCCCCCTTGCCATCTGTTCCCTGTACCCCCAGTTTTCCCTGCTTCTCTGTGTCCCCCCTTGTATATATTTAGTTTTTAGGTTTTCTTGTTAATTATTAGTCAGTTATTCTGTCCCTGGGTTTTTTGGTTCAATTATATTTGCATGTTTTCTGTGTGCTGGTGTTTGGAAATATTTTGTATCACTGTAAATAAATCTAATTTAACGTGTTACTAAACCCACAACAGTAGCATCAGTCTGTATATGCAGTAAAGCATGCTTGTTATGCTCCTTATGGCTGCACAGCTGTAATTAGTATGTACAATTAGCAGTTCATTGATCAATATTCCTTTTGGGTCCGTGCACACTGGCGTAAAAATAAAAAGCCAGTGCTCATGACAGAAAAAAACAAAAATTTGGAGCAGTTTTTGTACTAACATTTAGGAGCATTTAGGAACATTTAGCATATATTTTCTGCCAGAAAACTGCTCTCAAAAGCACAAAACAGAAGGTTTTTTTTCTAATACAAAAAAATAGCAGGCCAGAAGGTGGAACCTAAAGTGTTATTCCTGCACTTTGTGTAAAAAGGCTGTTTGATCCTGTCTTCTTCAGATCCCCCCACCTTCTTCCACAGTCCCCAATCCACCCCCTGATAGTACAGAGCCTTGCGGGCACTTTGCACATGCTTAGCTTGATCTGTATTGCTAGGTAGTTTTTTTTTTTTTGGGAGAGTGCATGTGATCGGCACAGGGCCAATCAGCGCTGTCCAGACAGAGGGTCAGGAGTCATGCAGCCTCATAGGGCAGTCAGAGGAGAATGAAAACTCCTCCTACAAGCTTTAACCAGTGCTTGGTCAGGCACTAATATAAGTAACAAGACTGCTATATACTGTTGATGAGAAAAGGTATTTAGCAGTTTATATTTACTAAAATGATTGCATTTCCATGTTCTGTGTACTGAGGGAGACCAGATATAATGAATTCAGGGTCCTGAGATTAGTAACACTTTAACTTCCCTGGCGGTAATCCTGAGTGTGGCTCTGGGTTAATTTTCGGTACCAATAGTGGTAACCCCTGAGCCCCACTCGGGATTGCATCGCAGTATCCAGGTACAGTTACTGTATTTTTAGGACCATAAGACGCACTTTTTTCCCCCAAAAAATATGGGGAAAATGTCTCTGTGTCTTATGGTGTGAATATATACTCCAGGCACCGTCCCTCCCACTGCCGCCCGCAGCGCCCCCCCCACCACTGTTGCCATGCTTGTACGGAAGAGAGGCAGGAGAGTGGAGGAGAGACATCCCAGGCCCCCATGAGCGCCGGGCAATCTCCCGGCTGGACCTGTTTTCTGACCAGTTTCCCAGTCCCGACTGCTAAAGGTGTTCTTTGGGTGATGTGATGTGTTGGGTTTGCGCCCCACATAACATTTTCTTTGATGGCCAAAAAGTTCTCAAAAGTCTCATCAGACCAGAGCACCTTCCTCCATACATTTTGGGTCTCCCACATGCCTTTTTCGCAAACTCAAAACGTGCCATTTTGTTATTTGCTGAAAGTAATGGCTTTCTTCTGGCCACTCTGCCATAAAGCCAAACTCTATGGAGCGTACGGCTTATTGTCATCCTATGTACAGATACTCCAGTCTCTACTGTGGAACTCTGCAGGTCCTCCAGGGTTACCTTAGGTCTCTGTGCTGCCTCTCTGATTAATGCCCTCCTTGCCCGGTCTGTGAGTTTGGGTGTACGGCCGTCTCTTGGCAGGTTTGCTGTTGTGCCATGTTCTTTCCATTTGGTTATGATAGATTTAATGGTGCTCCTAGGGATCATCAAAGATTTGGATATTTTATTTATAACCTAACCCTGACTTGTACTTCTCAACAACATTGTCCCTTACTTGTTTGGAGAGTTCCTTGGTCTTCATGGCAGTATTTGGTTAGTGGTGCCTCTTGCTTAGGTGTTGCAGCCTCTGGGGCCTTTCAAAAAGGTGTGTATATGTAATGACAGATCATGTGACACTTGGATTGCACACAGGTGGACATCATTTCACTAATTATGTGACTTCTGAAGGTAATTGGTTGCACCAGAGCATTTTATGGGCTTCATAACAAAGGGGGTGAATACATACGCACATGCCAATAATCATTTTTTTATTTCTGAAAAATTGTTTTATGTATATATTTTTCTAATTTTACTTCACCGACTTAGACTATTGTGTTCTGACCAATCACATATAATTCAGATTAAAAAAAACATTGAACTGAAGTCTGTATTGTAACAAAATAGGTAAAAAGCCAAGGGGGGTGAATACTTTTGCAAGGCACTGTAAAAGTTTATTGATCGATATTCCTTTTGGGTCCATGCACAAAAAAAAATACTAATAAAAAATCTAAACTCCTCTAAGAGCAGCATTTTTTAATCCAGTGTGCATGGGGCCTTTAATTGGAAGTTTTCTGAATCAGGATGCTGAAGTCTATGTTATTGTACAAACTTGTGGGAACAAATTCTAATTGGTGACCTTAGCAGCAGGTAAAGCCTTACAGATAGCTCCAGTGAGAGGAAATAAGAATTTAATGGAGTGTGTGATGCTTCGGAGTCCTGGGGGAGAAATCACTCTGGGTAATGTTGCTAGGGCTGTGCTACCAGTGTACAAACCAACCAGGAAAGGAATGTGAGACTGAGCAGTTCATTCTTTACAGTAACATCATTCTGTATGGGAACTAATAAACACACTTATGGGCTTCTTCTACCTGAAACCTGGTATGGTCTTTTTATATCGATTTTTCTCAGTTTTCTATCTTCTGCTGTTTGGATTTTAATTTAAAGCTAGGTCAATGTATATAATACATAATGCAGAATATGATGGTATTGTCCTGAGCAGCCAAAAAGGGAGAATTACTGGAATCTGATTATTATAGACTCTTAGTTAACTGGGTGATATTTTGCTTAACGCATACATTTGTTGCTTTAGCTTGCCTTTGAAGTTTAATTTTTTTTTTTGTTTTTTTCAAAAGTCAGCAGCTACAAATACTGCAGCTGCATCGCAGTCCAGCGATGTCGGCACCCGAGGCCGAACCGTCCCTCGGTCCTCGGATGCCGCCGCCATCTTGGGTATGGAAATCAGGAAATTAAGCCTTGCGGCTTCACTTCCCGGGTTCCCTACTGCACATGCGCGAGTCGCGCAATGCAATAGGAATGCTCCGCGCTGTCTTTGGGACCCGTGTGTGTCCCAGCAGACAGCATGGCGGGACAGGAAGAGGCATAGACTCCCATGGGAGTCTATGCCCGGAAGTGGGTGCAAATACCTGTCTTTAGACAGGTATCTGCACCCCCAGATGAGCGGGAGTTCCACTTTAGGGTGGAATACCGCTTTAAACCCACAACAGTAAAATCAGTGTGTATATGCAGTAAAGTATGCTTGTTACACTCACTGTGGAATCTAAGGGGGTTATCTTCCACATTGTGTAAAAAGGCTGTTTGATCCTTCCGTTCTTCTAGTGCACCCAATCCATCTCCTGATAAGACCGAGCCTTTGGAGTCAAGCTGCACATGCTCAGTTTGGTGTGTATTGCTAAAAACTTTTTTCTTTCTTGGGAGAGTGCATATGATCAGCACAGGGTCATTTAGCACTATCCAGACAGAGGGCCAGGGACTCTGCAGCCTCATAGGACAGTCAGAGTAGAATTAAATCTCCTCCTACAAGCTTTAACCAGACACTGATAGAAGTCACAAGACTGCTATATACTGCTGATGAGAAAAGGTATTTAGCAGTTTATATTTACTAAAACTATTGCATTTCCATGTTCTGTGTACTGAGAGAGACCAGATATAGTGAATGCAGAGTCCTGGGTTTAGTAACACTTTAACTTCTTGAAGGATTCTACATAGCTGTTGGATTGCTAAAAGGAAAGCTAATATCTCATCTCGTTTTCAGGCTTTTTTTTCGTTCATGCTTTCTCGTTGTTATGTTAACGAATGATTAGCCTTGATTATTTTGTCACCACCAGTTTATATAATGTGGTCACAGAAGCCTGAGATAAACCATATCTATTGGCTAATAAACTGTATCTAAAGCCAACACTTTTTTTTTTCTAGTTTTGAAAGGTGTAAGGAAGTGTTGAGATCCCTGTCAGGTTGTTACTGTTGTCTGTGTCCCCTCTGGCAAGAGGAGAAATTCCCCAATGGGGACACCAGTTCTGCTGATAATTTAGAGGGGCATTCACTTCGCTTTAGATGGCTTTCTTCTAGCTTCCTGTGTTTGTTGTGTCTATGGGACTGGGGGTGAAGGGAAATATCCCAAATGAGACACAGACAAAACAAGAGAGATAGGTTTGGCCTCAGGTATACTTTAATAATATATGCATGGCTAAGATTGTAGTATATACAGTATACTTGGGGCATGCCTCCAGCAGCGTTATTGTGTTCTGCCTGCAGGGGGGTGTGGGGAGTCTTCCTGGCCCGCAGAACACAATGATTACTGCTAGTGGCAATAGCTGCCGGCAGTAATCGCATGTAAAAAAATCAGACAGGATGATTGTACCCAAGTCAATTGATGGATAGTTTTGGGTGCAATCAGCATGCCTATAAATGGATCATATCTTGGCCAGTCCCTGCTTAATCAGTCAAATTTTCATCTTGTGTTATCTCTCCTTCCCCCAAAGATTGAGGGGAATGTCCACTAATGCCGCGTACACACAACCGGACTTTCTGGCAAACTAGGTCCGACGGGATTAGTCCGTCGGACAATACGATCGTGTGTGGGCTAATCCGTTCGTTTTTCGGGAAAAAAATCCGGCGGACCTAGAAATAGAACATGTTTCAAATCTTTCCGACGGACTCAAATTGGGAAAACCGTTCGTCTGTATGCTGGTCCGATGGGCCAAATACGACACAAGGGAGACTATTGGCTACTGGCTATTGAACTTCCTTTTTTAGTCCCGTTTACGTCATCATGACCACGTTCAAAATGAACGGACTTTCAAACGGACTTAGTCCGTTTGTGTGTGTCCAAGTCCGTTCATTCGGAACTCCGCCGAAAGTCCGTTGGGAAGACCGTCAGACCTAGTTTGCCAGAAAGTCCGGTCGTGTGTACGCGGCATTAGATTGAAAATCTAGGACAGAGATGGGCTTGTAATAATAATAGTTATAGTCATTTTTTAAAGACTTATGGCGCTACCGATATCAGTATTTGTCCTTGAGGTGAATTTTGCCTTCCCTTTCCCCTTACCCTTTTTTCTGTCCACTGTTTTGTATGGCTCAAAATGTAAAATAAAACAAATATTATATAAAAATAAAAAAATAAAAGGGTGGGCTCAGCACTGCGCCCTGAGCCCACCCAGTTGTTTTACAATAGCGAAATAATATTTGTTATTGTCTTCCTGATTCATCTCCGGAAGTGGGTCTTAAGAGCTGATTGGCCGAGAGGAGAAGGGACCGTATAGGCCACCGAGGAGGAAGCCGCCGAGGAGGAGGAGATGCAGGAAGGTGCCACTGTGAAGCCGCCGAGAAGGAAGAGATGCAGGAAGCTGCCGTGACTTAGATGGGGTAAGTGCGGGGCTGGTGGGCAGACGAGCGAGTGACGGGGGGGGGGGGGGGATCAACCAACCGAATGACTGAGCGATGGGGGGTTTGGGGGGGGGGGGCTGATGGGTGGTTTGTTTGCCACCCCCTCCCTCCCCTCAAAATAAATGTAGCACCAGCCGCCACTGCCTTAGATCAATTTTTGAAAAGATCACATCATAATGCAACATTTTGGAGCATGCAGGATCGCTTTATTGGACATACAGTATTTTAATATATGCCTGATGGAGAGGTCCTGGAATTTTCTTCCACATGCTTTCCTAGTGACCACCCAGGAAGTGAAAGAATCTCTCCAATGGGAACATAGACAGCAGTAATATTGTGACCCCTACCTACACCAGGACCACCATCAGAAATAATGAAGACCCTTACAAAAAAAATAATTACTTAACTTTTTGATTTTTCTTTTTCCAAAGAAAACCTGTACTACATGAAATACTGGGTCTGCATTTGCTGACCCCTTTCTGAAAATCTCCAAGACCAGGTTGGCTTTGGCTTTAATAATTTCTGATTTTCTATCCTGAAACAAGTAGGCATTTATATTTGTCCCAGGACTGGCCTCAAATACTGATCCCAACATCATGACATCTAAAAGAAGAAGTGAGCAATGGCAGCCTTAGTATATTCCTATTACAGGTTTCCTTTATACTCATAAAATGTATATTCCATATATAAATATATATTAATATATATATATATATATATATATATATATATATATATATATATATATATATATATATATATATATATATATATATATATATATATATATATATATATATATATATATATATATATATATATGTGTGTGTATATGTAGCACCCTCTACTAGAAGGTAGGTGCTAGAATAGGATTTTTCTGGGTTTAAGATGTCAGTGTAGGCAGATTTAGACAGGCCTGTGCTGTAAGTTTAGGCCTGTTTGTTTTGATTTGAGATCGGGAGTGTTTAGTGTAGTGGTGGGTGTGACCACCTGTGCTCTGACTCAGAAGCGCCTCCCCTGCTTTCAGAAAGATTGTTCTGGAACAGAGGTTGGACCTGAGGTTTGAGTGGCAGGCAGCTCATGTGAGGAGCTCTGACCAATTACTATGCGGTATTGGCAGGCCTCACATATAAGCTGGGGTCACATGCTGCACGATAGGTTCTGATGGTGCAGGAGAAAAGGAGAATGGAGTATTAGATAGCTGCCGCAAGGCGTCCCCACGTGGGGGGCACGCTGAGCGCGTAGGAGGGATGGAGGAGCTGCTAGGATGTATTCATGGATAAATATCTTCACCATGGAGTTTGGTGTCAAGCTGCTGTGACCGGGGAACACAGGACTTGCACACAGGAGAAGATCGGTGAAGGAAAAGTAGCAGTAGGACTGAGAAGAGCAGATTTCTGTGACTGGGGAACACAGAGCTTGCCCTTTGGAGAAGGTCAGTGTACAAGAAACAAGTGGAGAAGTGTTGAGTGTAGTGCAGAATGCTGTGGCCGGGGAACGCAGCGTTTGCAGTTATGGACTGGCTGGGTACAGTAGTCCGCTTATTACCGTGTGCTAGGCCGTCGGGGAGAGGTACCGAGTATCTCTGGCCTGATAAAGCACTCTGGCAATACCTTCCAAGAGACGGTGGATCCTCTGGATCAACTGTGGGTATAGAATGGGTTATATGGGATTGTATGATATCATGTTTTTTTTTTATTTGTGGTTGAACTGGATGGACTTGTGTCGTTTTTCAACCTAACTAACTATGTAACTATGTAACTATGTAACTGTGTAGCTTTCAATTTACTGAGCCGCCAGGGAGAGGTATTGCATGCCTCTGGCTTATTGATTTGCTGAAGCAACAACATTCAAGTACAGCCAGCAAACTGGGATTATTCAGAGTGGTCCCTTTTTGTATTACTGGACATGAAGCAACAGGAATCTAATAGTTTTGCATTAAAGGATTTGTACAAGAAGAGTGATAGTCTGCAGGAGTGAGTGCAGAGGAAGAGGAGCAATAGTCTGCATTGGAGATATGCAGAGGAAACATGAATGTTAGAAATGCATCATTTCAAGGCTAAAGTTTTCTTTTTTGTAACTCCTTTATTTAATTTTCAAAATGGTACAGCATTACAATCACAGAATAATAATGACATTGCTTATAGTAAAAAAAAACAGTAACATGTAACAAATAGGGTTAGATGATGTACTAGCTTTGCCGTGTAGCTCTTCCCCCAGTACCGCACTTTATGGTTTGCAGATGCGGTTGCGTGTGAAAGCCAAACTACCCATGTGCAACACCAGGAAGGAGCTTCCATACTGTTTCCTGAATAACCCATATGTCTAGTGCGGCTGCCACGACCACACTAAGAGAAACTATTCCGGCTGGCTGGGGGAATTATCCCCCAGACAGCCGGGTCCAGCCATGTGGCGCCAATGGCGAGTAATGTATAAAAGATATGCATAATATCTGGCTAAACCGGCCCATGGCTGGGGAAAACTCAAGGCTAAAGTTTTCTAATCAATGTCTTACCAATGTAATGACATTACAATAAGTGCTTTGGGTATCCCATATCTTCCTTTACCCCGAAGTTGTATCCCACAATAAATGCAACAAAAACAAATGGCTGCTCATTGTCTCAATTGCTATATGGGGGTCTGGCAGCAGGGTGATTTGGTGGATCGTTGTCAAGAGTGCTCGTCACCATGGCTACATATATATATATATATATATATATATATTTGCTGAAATTTGATTTATTGTTTGTCGTTACTATGAAAAATACACATTTATACCAAAAACACATCTCCAATAACCAGAAAACCAGGGATGGCTCTTTTTTTATGGACAAACCAGACACAAGGTGGCAGTATCTGTACATTTGTATTGTAAAACCAGCAAAACAATATAATTATTTAGTGCAGTCAATATCATATATATTGCAAACATTGAAACGTCATACTCATATTTGTTCCAGTGCCGTGCAAGGTTGAAATACTTGAACTGTTTCACCTGTCAAAAAATATTTATGATTTATGATTTTGTTGAGCTGTGCTTGTGGTTCACAAACATCTGCCATTTAGTATAGCCAGGAAAGTGACATTACTTTCTTTATAACAGTAGGGGGGGGGGGGGGTCATCTCATTAAACCTGCCCACTGGTCAGTCAGTAAATGAGCAGCAGCATGAACAGCGCTACCCTTTTAGGACCCTCTGATTTTAACTGGTTCTTTTCAAACAGTGCAGAGGCTACCAATCACACAGGCTACAGTCCATTCACTCTGGCTCCATTAAACAGTCTAGGGCAGGGGTAGCCAACCTTTGAGAGGCGGAGATCTACCTGAACAACATGAAAGACCAGGAGGTTCAGCGCCCTTATTTTTTTTAATAAATTAACCAGTCAGGTCTAACTATATAGTAATGAAAAACTTAAAAAAACATAATGAAACAAATGTCACTGTAAAAATATAAACTTACACTACCTTAAAAGTGGACAGTGTCAGTCAGTAGGGCAGTAGACGATATCAGTGGACAGTGTAAATAGTATTTTATTTTTCTTCTTTCTTTTTTTACAATTTTTCAAATTCTTTTTTACAATATTATTTTAGAATCCCTGTTGGGGGACTTTGGTGAAATATCAGGGGTCTAAACAGACCCCTGATGTCTCACTTTTGAGACAGAGATAGGGACTTGGGCATCTTTGTACTCAGTCCCTATCTCTGAAGCCTCAACTGCACTGGACAGTAAATTATTGTGAAGTGCTCTGTGCTGAGCAGCTTCCTGTTCATTCACAAACTGAAGCATAGTAAACACAGTTCTCAGATGATGTTGTGTATGACGAAATGCGCCAGGATGGGGCCATACGACAAACAGTAGTCAACACGTCGTTTGGGGATATGGCTGTGACTACCGCTGGAGAGTTCAGCTCAGTGGGGTAGGAGACCCGTAACGATCCCCAGTTGTTTTGCTGACTAAATGTGATTTATGCCTGCTTATTTCTGCAAGTCTGTAAGTGTAAGTCCTAAAGGGAGAGTTTTGTTATGTTTAATTAAATACATTTTCTCAATGGGATTACGCTATGGTGTATCCTCCTTTTGTTTTTTGAGTGATTCTTTGAGTGTGGTATCAACAAGACTTGGAGAGGAAATATCCAGAGGTTGATTGTCCATGCAATATTCCAGTGTTTATGCGCTTTTTTCCAGTGTTTTCTGGTAACAGTTTTATCTGTAAGGGTAATCTGCACACCCCCCCCTCTTCTCTGCACGTGTGGAGGTGTTAGTGACAGCAATTTTATCTCACGGAATTGGAAAGATCATTGGACTCTCTTATCACTCTTTGTGCAATTAACACAGCAGCTCTCTGCAATTCCTTATGGACTATATTAATGTTTATATGTATGCACTTTAAGATAGTACACTGGGAATACCATAGTGTGTTTTAATTTGTGTAGTGCTGCCTTTTCTGTGTTTTGTTTTTTCTTTCACATATTTTTGTAGAACAAATAATAAGGTACAACTACATATCAGCCTGCTCGGCAACAAAGCATTACTGCAACAAAGTGTCAACTGTAACAGATCATATATGAGTCAATGTGCTAATATTCAATTCCAAAATGTAGATCAGAAGTAACTTTTATAATGAAAAGGAGCACTAAAAGTATTCATGTCCTCTAGGTGGAGATCTTTTCCCAGAGGCTCAAGTCCAGAGTGAGATAGTAAATCACTGCTTATTTGGTGGGTGTAGTACCCCAACCCCCCCTCCTCCGAAGGCAGCCACACATCACCCCCATGGGATCACACTCACTGTGATTGTGCGGTTCCCTCCCTGCGGCCCGGAGATCAGGGCCCCCCTCCATACCCTAACAGTATATAGGGCCCGCTGGGGGACAGTTGCTCCTTTTAAGGCATAAACTATAAAAAAAGTACCCTAGATAGCAGAGGGGGGCCATTAGGTGTGACCATTCTCCCTTCCCACCCCTCAGATTGTTCCCAAAGGGCCAACCCCTCCGTAACGGAAGATGGGTGTAGTTCAATGTGGATGGGGTCAGCAACAACAGGGGGGATCAAAGTAGGGTGTTCAGATCACGTTGATCGAAGCTGCATCCGTCCGACTGTCCTCAGGGTGGGAGAGTCCTTGGATCTTTTGGAGTGGTGCTTTTGCCACGCTGGTTTGAGAGGGCTTGCAGGGGGTGGGCGTTTCGCTGAGGGTGTTGCGCCTTTGCCGGCTGATGAGGGTTGCAGGTCTTGTGATAATAAATCCAGGTGTAGTAGAATACGCTCACCTTCGGCAAATGATGAAAAGCTATAACTTTTGTTGCGAAATTAGAAGTTCAGGCGGAGTGGAAAAGACCATCTGTAGGTAATTTAAAGACCTAGAGAAGGGGTTTCAAGGCTCTCCGTTTCTGTACAATGTAGGGTGAGAGGTCCGCAAAATTTGGATAGGTTGACCCTGGAACGTCAGGTTTTCCGCTGTACGCAACCTTTTCATTACCTCTTCTTTCACTGTGTAAAAATGTGGTTTTACAATGATGTCCCTTGGGAGGCCGTCTGAACGTGGAGGTTGTAGGGCTCTGTGTGCCCTGTCTTATTCCAGGCGATGGTCTGGGATGTCAGGGATTAAGTCCTTGATAAGCACCCGGATTGCCGGCTGAACCTCTTTTACCGTTTCAGGGAGACCCCGTACCTTAAAATTGTAACGCCTGGACCTGTTTTCCAAGTCATCGACTTTCGATAATGCAGTCTCTAATTGGTCCTGTACATTTTGAATTCTGGCAGAGTTTTGGTTAATTCTGACTACCGATTGATCTGCCTCTCTTTCATTGTGTTCCATCCGCATGCCCAGTTGTTGTAAATCCACATGGATTGATGAGGTTATTTAAGAAGCATTTTGCGCTAGGCCCCTGGATAGCATTTTGGAGAATGCTGACATCATAGAGGAGAAGTCAGTAGGTGTAGGTGGAAAGCCTTGTAGTGTCCCCTCACAGTCCTCTAATGGTGCCATAGGGTCAGACATCGGGGTCAGGAGAAGGCAGTCAAGTTTCCTCCCTATCAGGGATTCAGTGGATGTGGGGTGTCACCCTGTGGGATGTACTCACTGTGTCCTTTTGCAGCAAGCGAGCTGCGGTTCCTGGGGCGTCTTGGTCTGCAATGGAGTATTCCTCCTCTATCCCTCTGCCCTGTGTACTCGAGGCCGCCATCTTGGAATGGCTGTGGGGCTCAGGGGCTGCTTTCAGCAAGTATTATAGGTCCCTTCTGGCCATGCACGCTGACATCAGGGTGATCCTGGGCCCGGAAAGAGCTCTCGGTTGGCTACGGCGGGTGTTGTAAGACCGGGGTGGCACAGAGCTCTAATGATGGTGGCCCTCTTGGCAGCCTCCGCGCATGTGCCTCTGCTGTGTTTTGTGTTATATGCCTCAGTTATAAATGAACATAGTGAGTCATTATTGGTCACTCACTGTGTTCATTAGGAAAAGGAAGGGACTGGTAAATTACATATTTACCGGCCCCTTCCCCACTCTTCATCCTGAAACATCCCCTGCAGCAGAGAAGAGGAGAGAAGCCATGCTGTGGGGGGGGGGGGGGGAGCTGGCAGGGACAGCATTTACTGGTACTGGTAAATCGGCCGTTTTTTCAGGAGCAGTGATTTTAATAATGCTTAAATTGAAACAATAAAAGTGTTTAAATTTCGTACCTGGGGGGTGTCTATAGTATGCATGTAAAGGGGCGCATGTTTCCTGTACTTAGAACTGTCCCTGCAAAAAGTGTAATTTTTGCAGGAAAGAAAGCTATTTAAAATCACTCGCGGCTAATGTGAATTGACGGCTCCCGTAACACAGAGAACAGTCATTCATTGAAAGTCATTCATAAAAAAAATCATTGATAAAAAACAAAAAAAAATAAAAAAGCGTGGGGGTCCCCCCAAATTCAATAACCAGGCCCTTCAGGTCTGGGATGGATATTAAGGGGGACCCCAGCCAAAAAAAAAAAAAAAAATGGCGTAGGGTCCCCCTCAAAATCCATACCAGACCCTTGAGGTCTGGGATGGATTTTAAGGGGAACCCCAGCCCAAAAAAATGGCGTGGGGTCCCCCTCAAAATCCATACCAGACCCTTATCCGAGCACGCAACCTGGCAGGCCGCAGGAAAAGAGGGGGGGACGAGAGCGGCCCCCCCTCCCGCCTGAACCGTACCAGGCCACATGCCCTCAACATTGGGAGGATGCTTTGGGGGTCTGAGACCCCCAAAGCACCTTGTCCCCATGTTGATGAGGACAAGGGCCTCGTCCCCACAACCGTGCCCGGTGGTTGTGGGGGTCTGCGGGCGGGGGGCTTATCGGAATCTGGAAGCCCCCTTTAACAAGGGGACCCCCAGATCCCGGCCCCCCCCCCCTGTGTGAAATGGTAAGGAGGTACAAAAGTACCCCTACCATTTCACCAAATGGGGAAAAGCCATAGGGAATTCCCCATGACGTCCCCGTGCGTCAGAGGGGGCGGGGTCACCAGGTGCCCTCCATTATAAAAGACCTGTCAGAGGCAGCGAAGCCTCACATAGCGGGAGCCTCCCATTGCGAGGAGTGGCCCAAGAAGAGACACCGACGCCATGGAAGAAGATGCCGGACGAGAAGGACGAGAAGACCAGCGCAAGAAGAAGCGGATCGGAGGAAGAAGAAAATGGAAGAAGGTGGAAGAAGATGACGGAAGGAGAAGATGAAGAAAACCGAAGGATGAAGAAAGAAGATTTTAATAAAGGAATTGTCAAAGACCGTCTCCTGTCATTTTTACAATTTTTGACACTTTTTTGGTGAAATGGTAGGGGTACTTTTGTACCCCCTTACCATTTCACACAGGCTGGGGGGCGGGATCTGGGGGTCCCCTTGTTAAAGGGGGCTTCCAGATTCCGATAAGCCCCCCGCCCGCAGACCCCCACAACCACCGGGCACGGTTGTGGGGACGAGGCCCTTGTCCTCATAACATGGGGACAAGGTGCTTTGGGGGTCTCAGACCCCCAAAGCATCCTCCCAATGTTGAGGGCATGTGGCCTGGTACGGTTCAGGCGGGAGGGGGGGGCGCTCTCGTCCCCCCCTCTTTTCCTGCGGCCTGCCAGGTTGCGTGCTCGGATAAGGGTCTGGTATGGATTTTGAGGGGGACCCCACGCCATTTTTTTTGGCTGGGGTTCCCCTTAAAATCCATCCCAGACCTCAAGGGCCTGGTTATTGAATTTGGGGGGACCCCCACGCTTTTTTTTTTTTTTTTTATCAATGAATGACAGTTCTCTGTGTTACGGGAGCCATCAATTCATTAGCCGCCAGTGCTTTTAACCACTTTCAGACCGGACCAATTTGCAGCCAAAGGACCAGGCCCCTTTTTGCGATTCGGTACTGCGCCGCTTTAACTGACAATTGCGCGGTCGTGCGACGTGGCTCCCAAACAAAATTGACGTCCTTTTTTTCCCACAAATAGAGCTTTCTTTTGGTGGTATTTGATCGCCCCTGCGGTTTTTATTTTTTGCGCTATAAACAAAAATAGAGCGACAATTTTGAAAAAAAAATGCATTATTTTTTATTTTTTGCTATAATAAATATCCCCCAAAAATATATATAAAAAAACATTTTTTTTCCTCAGTTTAGGCCGATACGTATTCTTCTACATATTTTTGGTAAAAAAAATCGCAATAAGCGATTATTGATCGGTTTGCGCAGAAGTTATAGCGTTTACAAGATAGGGGATAGTTTTATAGCATTTTTATTAATAATTTTTTTTTTATTATTAATGGCGGAGATCTGCGATTTTTTTTGTGACTGCGACATTATGGCGGACACATCGGACATTTTTGACACATTTTTGGGACCATTGTCATTTTTACAGCAATTAATGCATTTAAATGCATTGATTTCTGTATAAATGACACTGGCAGTTTAGGAGTTAACCACAAGGTGGCAGTGTAGGGGTTAAGTAGGCCTAGGGGTGTTTTTTTTACTGTGGGGGGGCGTGGCTGTCAGCTAGTGAATGCTGATCTCTGCTCCAATCACAGGGAGCAGAGATCGGCGTCACTAGTTGCTAGGCAGAACGGGGAGATGCTGTTTATCTCGGCATCTCCCCGTTCAGCCGCTCCGTGAGACGATCGCGGGAGTCCCCGCGGCGATCGAGTCCGCGGGGACCGCGGCCGGACTCACGGGGGGGTCCCGACCGGCGCGGGAGCGCGCCGCTCCCGGCGCGCTCCCGATGGCATGGACAGGCTAAAGGAGGGACGTATATATACGCCCTCCTGCCTGTACGTGCCATTCTGTCGACGTATATCGTCGTGCGCCGGTCGGCAAGTGGTTAAATAGCTTTTTTCCTGCAAAAATGACACTTTTTGCAGGGACAGTTCTAAGCACAGGAAATCTGCCCCCCTTCACAGGCAACCTATAGACACCCCCCAGATGTGATACTGCAATGCTGTACTAACAGCACGCACACACAAATCCCCAGAAATAAAGCACATATTGTCAGCAGCACACTGACACGCTGACACTGAAACACAATATGCGAGACCACCGCCGCGGCGGCCTCTTATACCGTGGGGCGTGTACTAAAGCCCCTGAGCTATAATTGGCTACAGGCATCCCAGGAGGGTGCTTCATCTGTTCTCCCCCCTTCTTTCCAAAAAGTACTGAGGAATCATCACAGTAGTGATAAAACTTCTTCTACCCTAAATACTACTCCCATCATTTCCTGTTTTGCCATTAGATGGGCAGGAAGTGAGGTGAAATGTCTACTACTCAGTCATGGACAACAATAAAAATGTGTCAGAAATATTTACTTTTCCCAATCTATATAAAAAAAAAACTGTTTGGCTTTAACATTAGGTTTATACAAACACTCCCTTTTAACATGCACTTCTATTTAATAATTAGTTGTACAAATATTCTGTATGGGGGGGGTTAATTTACTAAAGGAAAATTCACTTTGCACTACAAGTGCACTTGGAAGTGCAGTCAATGTAGATCTAAGGGGGACATGCAAGGTAAAAAAAATAAAGAATTTTTGCTTGCACATGATTGGATGATAAAATCCCCTCATTTCAGATCTTCCCCTTGGACCTACAGTGACTGCACTTCCAAGTGCACTTGTAGTGCAGAATGGATTTGCCTTTAGTAAATAAACCACATCGTGTCAGTAATAATGGTATAATATGTCTGCTGTCTAAGAATAGGTGACTTGAGTCATGTTTTCTTTTACATTTGTCTTGTTGCTGTGAAACCTGTATTGCTCGATCTGCAGATACGCAAAAACTGGTTGCAACACGTTTACCTACTCAATGGATCACTTTTTTTTTTTTTTCTGACGTCACTTTTCTATGGTTCTATGTTTTTCGGTCTCTGTGACTTTGTTTCATGTAATATATAGCTTTAGGTGGAAGGGCTGATATACAGTAGAGGTGAACATGCATCATGGTAGAGTCACGAAAAAACTGATATGTCAAAATCTCTGAAGCAGCAGTCAGTCAATCAGGAAGCATTTCTTGAATATTGTGACTACAGTGAATTGAAAACTCTTAATGTGTTATAATTACAAAATAAGATCCATAATATTAAAAACACATCACATCACTTTTCCTATTCAAATCAAAGTTTCAGTGCCTCTTGATACCCCCTCTCCTAACCCAGCAAAATATACATACCCATTCACACTTCTGTTGAAGTCCTTGCTCCTTTGCTGTAATGCAGAGGCCTCCAAACTTTCTAAACAAAGGACCAGTTTATTGCCCATCAGATTTTAGATGGGTCAGACTGTGGCCAGTGAGGGTAGATAATGCCCCAGGGTCAGTGGGAGCAAACAGTGCCTCAGGCTTGGTGGTCATTTGGAGTAAAAAAAATACATAGCATCTGTGGTCAGTAGGAGGAATAGTGTCCCATCATTGGTGTCAGTGAAGAAGCCTAGTACCCCATTGTTGATGTCAGTGGAAGAAATAGTGCTCCTTCATTTGTGTCAGTGGAAATAATAGTGCCCAATCATTAGTATCAGTGGGAGGAATAGTTCCCCATCATGAGTATCAGTGGGAGGAATAGTGCCCTCTTATTAGTATCAGACTAAATTAGTAGCCTGAAGGGGCAATAGAGTTCCTTCAGGAGCCAGTTTCGTGCATGTCGTATCGCCATTCACGCCCCATGAACAAAATAATCCAGGCTCCTCACGTGGCAAAAAACATGGGAACCCCCCCCCCCCCCCAATGGGTCTAGCAGAGATGTCGAAGGTGCATAATGATTAGTCCTATTCAACCTACCCCAAACATTCAAGGTTGATCTAGTCAGGGGAGAAGTTCAGTCTGAGAGACCTCTAGACGTGGATGGTATCCACGGGGCCCCTGCCAGGTTCCTACCCGCCATTGATTTCTCTAGATGGGCCCGTAATTTGGACGACGTGTCGTGGTGCCAGTTCAATCTACGAACTAGGTCATAGCCTTATAGTAAAGAGCAACGTCAGGAAGACCAAAGTCCTCCATCTAGTTTGGTCCGATAAAGGATGTCACATGATAGTCTAGGGTGCTTGTCGTGCCAGAAAAAATGGCAAAAATGCCCTACGTAAGTGTTTAAAGAAAGTCTGTGGAAGCAAAATAAGTACAGTATATAAAATATATATGATTTTTGGAAGAATCGTCATCTTAAGAGCGTTCACCCTTCCAAACCAAGTCAGGGGGTGAATCCTGCACTGTTGTAGGTCCTACAGTATATTATTCGGTAAAGAGCCATAATTATGGTCATAAATAATCCAGGGGTCAGCCGAAATATGTGTGGCAAGGTACGATAAAGAGTCTCTGCTCCACACAAAGGGAAACAATTATTGTAGGGATTCTGCAATAGGGGAAGAAACATGAACCAGAAGTACGGTAGCTTGGATTTAATGTAATTAATCTTAATTTGATAAGGAGACAAATCTGTCCAGCTCTTGCATAAGAACTGGTAGGGAAACATGCGGTTTGGAGAGGTAAAAAAGGAGGTCATAAGCATAGGTCGAAAACTTTATGCTCCATAGAGCCAAAGGTGATCCCCGAGATATCAGTATGAATTCTGACCCACCTCAGCAAGGGCTCTAGCACTAGGGTGAATAGTAAGGGAGGCAATGGGTAGCCCTGCCTAGTCCCATTATGAATGTTGAAGCGATCAGAGAGGATTCCATTCACCCTTACATGAGCTTGGGGACTCCGGTAAAGTGACAAAAATCCAAGGCTGAGTCCACGGAGCAGCTCCGCCATATAGACCCAATTAACCTAGTCAAAGGCCTTTCAGCATCCATTAACAAGACCAAGCAGAGTAATCGAGCAGGACCTTGTTGAGCCCAGTGCAAAATATGTAAGGCCTGAGTAGTATTATTCCTGGCCTCCCGTCCTACTATGAAACCAGTTTGGTCCGGATGTACTAAGGCCGCAACGTGATGCTCTAGGCGTACTGCTAAAAAATTTCTAACTGCTTGGTATCAGCATTCAACAGGGAGATGGGTCTATAATTGGCGCAACTCTGCGGGTCCCTGCCAGCGCTTGGTAAAACTGTTATGTGTGCTAATAGAGCCTTGTGAGGTAACGGGTTATTGGAGGTGATAGAATTGATATACTTTTTAGGGGGTCAGCTAGAGTAGAAAATAATTTTTTATAATATTGGTTTGTGAAACCATCAGGCCCCAGGCTCGTGCCCAATGGAAGATTAGCCACTGTCGTTTCTGCAATTGTCTCGCCAGAAGGCGACCACATTTGTTCCCGTGCTTGTAGATACGATACGCATAAAATCGAAGTTTGTCCCTGGCTCTCCGATCTAAACACTGAGCTAGGGAAGTACATAAGGTGTTTAGTTGCTGAGCATCCGATGGGACAAAATGTGTTTTATGTTTACGTTCGAGAGTATGAATTTTGTCCAGCAGTTCCATGATTTACCTTTGCTTCTCTCTCTTAATTCTGGTGCCATGCGCAATCAATTCCCCCCTATTTACAGCCTTATGGCCTTCCCATACCGCCTGTGTGGACACATCCTCGGTAGTGTTAGTTTCAAAATAAAATTGTAAGGAACGGAAAACGGCTTTATGTTATCATACAAAAAAAATAAATCAGTTAACTTTTCGATTTTTTTAGAAAACCTGTACTACATGTCTACTAATCATTTCTGATTTACTATCTTTAAACAAGTAGGCATGTATATTTGTCCCAGGACTGGCCTAAAATACTGAATCCAACATCATGACATCCAAAAGAAGAAGTGAGCAATGGCAGCCTTAGTATATTATTACTACAGGTTTCCTTTATACTCAAAATGTATATTCCATATATAAATATATAATATATATATATATGCTGAAATTTGATTCATTGGTTGCTGTTACTATGAAAAATACACATTTATACAAAAAAAAATATCAAATAACCAGAAAACCAGGGATGGCTCTTTTTTAATGGACAAACCAGACACAAGGTGGCAGTACCTGTACATTTTTATTGTAAAATCAGCAAAACAATATAATCATTATTTAGTGGGAAAAACCCAGGTGTTTTTGTTAGATAAAAGTAATGCTTTATTTCTCATTTCTCATTTGTTCTGGTTGCTGTTTTATAAAATTTTGATTTACAGATTATTACATTCCTTCCTTAACTACTTAAGCCCCGGACCATTTTGCTGGCCAAAGACCAGAGTACTTTTTGCAATTCGGCACTGCTTTAACTGACAATTGCGTGGTCGTGCGACGTGGCTCCCAAATAAAATTGACGTCCTCTTTTTCCCACAAATAGAGCTTTCATTCTTGGTAAAAAAAAAAATCGCAATAAGTGTTTATTGATTGGTTTGCGCAAAAGTTATAGCGTTTATAAAATAGGGGATAGTTTTATGGCATTTTTATTAATAACTTTTTTTTTTAGTAGTAATGGCGGCGATCAGCGATTTTTATCATGACTGCGACATTATGGCGGTCAGATCGGACACTTTTGACACATTTTTAGGACCATACAAATGCACTGATTCCTGTGTAAATGACACTGGCAGTGAAGGGGTTAACCACTAGGTGGCAATGTAGCGGTTAAGTGAGCCCTGGGGAGTTTCTAACTGTGGGGGGGCATGGCTGTGTATGACACGTCACTGATCTTTGCTCCGATCACAGGGAGCAGAGATCAGTGACACTGTCACTAGGCAGAACGGGGAGATGCTTGTTTCCTTCCATGAGACGATCGTGGGTATCCCCGCGGCGATCGAGTCCGCGGGACCCGCTATCGGAGTAACGGAGGTCCCGGCCGGCGCGCGCGCGCCATGCGATGGCACGGCGGCAAATTTAAAGGGACGTACCTGTACGCCCATTTGCCTGTCTGTGCCATTCTGCCAACGAACATCTGTGTGCGCTGGTCGGGAAGTGGTTAATGCTGCTTTGTATGTCCCATAGTGTAGTCAATATCTTGTTGGAGGAATTGCTGAGATTACAGTCTATTGCTTCGAGTCACAAAATCTGTTTATTGCAAACATTGAAACGTCATATTCATATTTGTTCCAGTGCCGTGCAAGGTTGAAATACTTGAACTGTTTCACTTGTCAAAGTATTTATGATTTATGATGTTGTTGAGCTGTGCTTGTGGTTCACAAACATCTGCCATTTAGTATAGCCAGGAAAGTGACATTACTTTCTTTATAACAGTAGGGGGGGGGGGGTGTCATCTCATTAAACCTGCCCACTGGTCAGTCAGTAAAGGAGCAGCAGCATGAACAGTGCTACCCGCTGATTTTAACTGGTTCTTTTCAAACAGTGCAGATGCTACCAATCACAGAGGCTACAGTCTATTCACTCTGGCTCCATTAAACAGTCTAGGGTCTCTGGGGACCCTGATGCAATGGGGAGGCTCTCTGGGGACCCTGATTTTAAGGAGGAGCTCTCTGGGGACCCTGATTTTAAGTGGGATGCTCTCTGGGGAACCTAATGTAAGGGGGGCTCTCTGGGAACCCTGATGTAAGTGGGGGGCTCTCTGGGGACCCTGATGCAAGGGGGAGGCTCTCTGGGGACTCTGATGTAAGGAGGAGGCTCTCTGGGGACTCTGATGTAAGGAGGAGGCTCTCTGTGGACCCTGATGTAAGGGGGGGCTCTCTGAGGACCCTGATGTAAGTGGGGGGCTTTCTGGGGATATATACACATATATACGTATATTACTGTAAATACATGTGTATGCCCACCCAAGCGTATGACTTTCTCTACTACGCTGCTATGGGCTCTAGCCCCAGATCTTTTGTAGACCTAGTTACGCCCCTGCAATGCACTGTTCCAAATTATTACGCACAGTAAGTTTCAAAACACTTTATAGGTTGTAAAGAACTGAAAATTGTCATTTGTTGTGTTTGCAGCATATTTACTGAAATCAAAAGCTATTTCAATCAAACTTTGAACATTTTACCTTTTTAAACATTTTAACAGGTCACGTTACATTTTAACATAGGACCCCTTATTTGATAGCAGCTTCACAAGTCTTGCATCCATTGAACTTGTGAGTTTTTGGACAGTTTCTGCTTAAATTTGTTTGCAAAATGTCAGAATAGCCTCCCAGAGCTGCTGTTTGGATGTGAACTGTCTCCCACCCTCATAGATCTTTTGATTGAAGATGCTCCAAAGGTTCTCAATAGGATTGAGGTCAGGGGAGGATGGAGGCCACACCATGACTTTCTCTCCTTCTATCCCTATAGCAGCCATTGATGCAGAGATATTCTTTGCAGCATGAGATGGTGTATTGTCATGCATGAAGATGATTTTATTACGGAAAGCATAGTTCTTCCTTCTGTACCAGGGAAGGAAGTGGTCAGTCAGGAACTTCACATACTTTGCAGAAGTCATCTTTACACCTTCTGGGACCCTAAAGGGGCCGACCAGCTCTTTTCCCATGATTCCGGCCCAAAACATGACTCCACCACCGCCTTGCTGACGTTGCAGCCTTGTTGGAACAGGGTGGCCGTCCACCAACCATCCACAACTCCATCCATCTGGACCATCCAGGGTTGCTCGGGACTCATCAGTAAACAGGACTGTTTGAAAATTAGTCTTCATGTATTTTTCTGCCCAATGCAGCCGTTTCTGCTTGTGAGCATTGGTTTGTGGTGGCCCGAATGGAAGGTTTATGCACAGTTGCAAGACTCTGGAGGACTCTACAGCTTGATGTCCGTGGGACTCCAGAGGCACCAGCAGCTTCAAATATCTGTTTGCTGCTATGTAATGGTGTTTTAAGGAAAAATTTGACTCATGAGGAATGGCATGTCATTGCCATCATCCCTAATATATGTAAACATTTGTTACCTCCAATTGTGGGATTTTTAAGGCAACGCATTAAAGGTTTCACCAATATTTAAAAAAGTTTTTTTTATTAATATAGAAATTGAACACAAAAAGAAAAGAAAAAACGCTTATACAGATGTAAATCACATCCAGAGTACATATCACATAGTTTGAACATGTCGTAAGGCATATAAGAGTGACCATTTCATACTACACATCCGTGAAGAGACAAGAGGCATGATGACTCTAAACACTAGGTAGTCTGAAATATTCCAACGCGTTTCGAAAGGGTGCATATAACAATATTCTTCCTCAGGGAAGCCACTCTCTAAAAATAAAATATGACATCAGTATAACAATATGCAAAAATGATATAAATATATAAATCTCAATACATCATAGACAAATGCAAAAATATATGTGTATACCTACATATCCATTAGACAGTTCAGGGTGTGGACACTTAAGACAGGACCGGCACTAAGTGAATGGAAGGGAAGTCACTAACACCGCAAAAGGAGCACCAGAGTACAGAGACTCAATGCAGGTGTACCATAAGCTCCACCCGTTGGATGTAATGGTGTTTTAGCAGCTGCTCTCTTGATCCGATGCATGGATCTGGCAGAAATCTTCCTCAATGTGCCTTTATCTGCACGAAACCTGTCTGTGCTCTGAATCAGCCACAAATCTCTTAATATTGCGATGATCACACTTACGTTTTCGTGAAATATCTAATGTTTCCTGACAGACTCCATGGCAGCCTACGTATGGGTTAATCCCGCCTCTCCTACCTCATAGGACCCCACTCCCATAAATCTTTGCTCCTAGCCAGGTACCGTGTTCCTTTTTTGTCCTCCTCCTTAGGACTAAAGAGGTAGTTCTTACCTTAAGGAGTAGTTGATCCAGGCCTGGCGTTTCCCCTTGCGTTGGCGATGGAAGAATGGCGGTGTTGCAGTCCAGTTACCCAGCTATTAGCAGGGTGGATACGGGTGATGTTGTGGTGCCCTGAAGAGCTTACTATCCAGTCATTGACTGGCAAGCGGCAGTTTTGGCCAATCGTCCTCGCTATTAGCAGGAGGCCTCCCCCCCCCCCATCGATACCCGGTCATGGTCGCTTAGGAGGCGCTTGGAGGGTCAGGTCGGATCATCTTCGTGCTGGATGGGTATCGTATGTTTACTTGTTTCTCCATGGCAGCCTGTGTGTATTCTGTGTGTGTTTCTGTCTTCCTGGTATGGCGGCTGGAGCGCATCTGCGTTCCAGTCCGCCGCTGCTCGTTCCTACTGCGCGTGCGCACGGCCTCGATCCAGATCGAGGCTTGGTTTGCGCCTGCGCGGTTCGACGGGTCAGCGGTGGCCGCGCATGCGCGCGGACGTCGGGGGGCGGCGTGCGACGACGCTCGGAGCGCCGTGACGTCATCCAGGCGGCAAATTCAAATAGCTGTCAGATACAGCTATGCCCTGGCTTCATACAGACACTGCAGACGCCGGTTCTTGTACTGACAATACTTGTGGAAGGTAGGCTGGGTGCTTTCTATTCATATGTCTATGAGTTTCTGTGGTTATGCTGTTCTTGAATGTTTATGGTCTATATTTCACCTGCAGTCTCTGCTGTTCTGTTGCCATGGATGTGTCGTCGCCGCCTAGTGGTCAGCCCTTATGCCGCAGGTAGGACGGAATATTTTTTTCCCTCTGCCTGTTTTGCATGGGTTTTTAAGGATTGGGGAATTATAAAGTATTTTTCTTTCCTGTTGTTTCCTCAGCCCTTCTAGGTCCGATCATCATTCAGTAGCACGTGAAGAAAAATCTAGGTCACAGCGTGACCAATCAAAATCAAAGTCTTCTTCTAGACATCATACGGATAGGTCAAGGTCCGGATCTAAACGTGATTCCCACCGCCATTCTGGTCGCTCAGAGAAAAAAGCCTGCTGGGGGTGTAGGGCTCATGTCCCGGAGGACAAATCCCTATGTGAAGCATGCTACTCCAAGGCTGTGAGGGAGAGAGGTGCAGGAGACCAGCAGGTGGAAGCACTGGTTAGAAAGGTTGTACAGGAATCTCTGAATAGGACGGATTCAGCCCACACAGCCATTCCTCCCTCAGCACCAGCCTCAGCCGCGGACGTAGTGGATCTTGAAGTTCCAGGTCCTTCTCACGACAATTTTTCATCAAATGGATCCTCCGATAGTGAGGTTGAGGTGGATGAATATGGAGCGGGGTTCGACTTCTCCCAGGTTCCTCATCTGGTCAGGGCAGTTAAAGACGCGCTGAAATGGGAAGACCCAATAGAGATGCCCTCCAAACAGAAAAAGTATTTCAAGCATCTGAAAAAAGAGCGCCCGAATTTCCCCTTCTTGGGGGAGCTAGGTGAAATCATATCTGATGAATGGGGGAAGGTTGAAAGAAAGAACTCTTTAATCACCAAAGTAGCGAAAATGTACCCATTCAGGAGTGAGGAGGTGAAATACCTGGATTCAGCCCCCCTCATTGATGCTGCACTGATGAGATTGGTGAGACATGTTACGCTTCCACTGGAAGACACAGTGTCATTCAGAGACGGTCTGGAAAGGAAGATCGATACTGATCTCAAACGAGTATATATCACCGCAGGGATGGCCTGCAAGCCGGCCTTGGCTCTTGCGGCCTTGTCAAAAGCCATGGAAACCTGGACAGATGACGTGGGTGCAATCCTGGGAAGTATATCCGAAGATGTGGTCAGGAATTCTCCAGTACATGAATTAAGGATGGCATCGGCTTTTCTGGGGGAAGCATCCCTGGACATTATCCGGTTAGTATCGCGTGTCATGCTATCTTCGGTCACAGCTAAACGTGCTCTATGGTTACGTCCATGGGCAGCGGATCCTGCCTCCAAACAGGCATGGTGCAAGATTCCCTTTGAGGGTTCTTCCCTCTTTGGGAACAAGCTGGACTCGGCCATCACACGTGCTACTGGGGGTAAGTCGGGTTTTCTACCCCAGGATCGTCGTCTCTTGAGCCAGAGAAGAACCCAACCCAGACAGGATCAGGAGCGTGCTAGGGACGCACGGCGATACAGACCTGGTAGGGAATTCAGAAAAAACTGGAAAAGAAACCAACCTTCAGGACAGAAGTCCACAAAGGCCACGTCTTCCGGGGGTCGTGATGCGACTAAGTCCTTTTGATATGGAGCCTGTCCAGGTGGAGCAGGTAGGAGCACGGTTACTCCATTTCCAGCACGTCTGGGCAGCCTCGGTCCAAGATTATTGGACAATCAAAACCATCTCTACAGGTCACACCTGGACTTTCACCAACCCACCCACACACCGCTTCATTCCCACAGTTCTACCGAAATCGGAAGAGAAGAGAGAAATTCTCTTATCCTATACAGACTCCCTGATATCTCAAGGGGCCGTCATTCCGGTACCAGTGGAGGAAAAATTTCAGGGGGTATATTCCCCCCTCTTCATGGTTCTCAAAAAGAACGGGTCATGGAGGCCAGTCATCGACCTAACATATTTGAATTCCTTCATCCAGAAGGAAAGATTCAAGATGGAGACTCTCTTGACCATAAGTCAAACAATTCAGCCAGGCGATTGGATGGTCTCAGTGGACTTGAAGGACGCATATTTTCATGTGCCAATCGCGAGGAATTTTCAGCAATATCTCAGGTTCGCAGTGGAGCAGAGACATCTCCAGTTCACCTGTCTTCCTTTCGGGCTGACAACATCGCCTCGAGTGTTTTCAAAAGTATTACTGGCAGTGGTAGCCCTAATCAGGGTCAAAGGTGTCCGGTTACACCACTACCTGGACGATCTACTCCTGCTCTCGCAGGACAGAGACCAGCTTTGTTTACATCGGGACCAAGTCATCTCGGTCTTGACGGAGTTCGGCTGGTTGTTGAACAGGGAGAAGAGTCAGTTGGATCCGACCCAGTCCCTGATATTCCTAGGGGCGCAGTTCGACACGGTAAAGAGTACCATTTCCTTACCCATGGAGAAGATCCCGGTAATTCAAGACAGGATTCGGCTCGCCCTGGCATGTCCTCGCCTCAGGGCATCATATTGCCTCAGAGTTATCGGCACCATGGTGGCCACAGCTCCCATGGTAAAATGGGCACAGTGGAGGATGCGACCCTTCCAAAAGGGTTTTCTTCAGCAATGGATCCCAGAGTCACAAGATCACTTTGTCAGAATGACCCCGTCCATGAGGGAGTGTCTTCCATGGTGGCTTCATCAGGAGAATCTCCTCAAGTGCCACTCTATTGCACCAATCTCCTGGATTGTGGTGACGACGGATGCCAGCAACAGCGGCTGGGGAGCCCTCTGTCTATCAGAAGTAGCCCAAGGGAAATGGGACTTCCCATCTCAAGGGATAGTGTCAAATGTCTTGGAACTCCGAGCTGCCTTTCAAGCTCTTCAAGCCTTCCGTCACCTGATTTTAGGAGCTTCGGTTCTATTGAGGTTGGACAACACGACCGCGGTAGCCTACATCAAGAGACAAGGGGGTACACGCAGTCTAGATCTACTAGAGGAGGTCAGTCCGATTATGGTTTGGGCCCAGGCGAATTTGTCGAATCTAACGGCTGTTTACCTCCCCAGAGTCCAGAATGTCCAGGCGGACTTCCTCTCAAGAGTAGCATTGGACAACAACGAGTGGTCCCTCCACATAGAAGTGTTCAATTGGATTCTGTCTCTAGGAGTAACACCGGAAGTGGACCTCTTTGCATCACCCTGCAATGCGAAACTCGAGAAGTATTACACGAGGAATCGTTGTCCCCAAGCTTATGGGATAGATGCGTTGACAGACCAGTGGAGGTTTCTCAAGGCGTATGCCTTTCCCCCAGTACCGGTCATTCTCCGTTTTCTGTCAAGACTCCGCTGGGAGGAAGCCGAAGTAATAGCGGTAATTCCATATTGGCCCAACAGGCCATGGTTTCCTCTCCTGACGCAGCTCAGTTGTCGGGACCCAGTCCCTCTTCCTCCCAGGCCAGATCTCCTGCTACAGGGAGCATCGCTTCACCCATGTCCATCCCATCTCCACCTGATGGTCTGGTGGTTGAAAGGGAAAGGTTGACAGCCTTAGGGTGTCCTGACACAGCAATTGAAACCTTGATGAGTGCCAGGAGAGCGGGTACTAATAGAGTGTACCAAAGAATCTGGGCAAGATTCGTGAGTTTCATCCCTACTGTTGGAGGTTCATTTAAGGACCCAAGAATATCGGACATTCTGAGTTTCCTGCAGACAGGCCTGGAGTTGCCCTTGGCCGTTAGCTCTCTTAGAGTTCAGGTCTCTGCAATTTCTGCATTCACAGGCATTGCTTGGGCAAAACATCCTCTCGTCAGGCAATTCTTTAAGGGTGCAACAAGACTTAGACCTCAAAGGAGGCCAAGATTTGCCAAGTGGGATCTTCCCCTTGTTTTAGACTTCTTTTCAGGAGAAGATTTTCGACAAACGGATCAATTGTCCATCAAAGATCTTTTTCTCAAGACGGTGTTCCTGGTGGCCATAACATCTGCCAAGAGGGTATCTGAGATCAGCTCTCTGGGTTTCAAAGAACCGTTTATCACCTTTTTTCCTGATAGGGTGGTCTTGATCCCTATGTTGGGATCAAATCCCAAAGTGACGTCCGTCTTTCATGAGAATCAAGAAATAGTTCTCCCAACATTCCATTCATCTGATGATTCTAGTATCCATCCTCTAGATGTCGGAGAAATCCTAAGAGTCTATCTGGAAGCAACGGCTCCCTTCCGGAAATCGGATTACCTTTTCATCTACTTCCAAGGGAAGAACAGAGGATTACGTGCTTCCTCCAGATCCATCTCAGCCTGGATCGTCCAGGCTATTCAAAGGGCGTATACGGCTAAGGGTCTGGTTCCTCCGGGGGCAGTGACGGCTCACTCAACTAGGAGTGTCTCAACGTCTTGGGCAGCTTCCCGTCACGTGTCGGCAGAAGTGATTTGCAAAGCGGCCTCGTGGTCATCGATAAATACATTTATGACACACTATTGTGTTGAGCCAGCGGCTCTTTCCTCAGTTAATTTTGGTTTGAATGTCTTATCTGTTGACGGTGCCAATTAAACCTTTTTTTCTTTAAACCAGCAATATTTCCCACCCGGGAGTGTATGGCTAGTTATTTCCCATACGTAGGCTGCCATGGAGTCTGTCAGGAAAATGGAAAATTTATATCAAATACTTACCGTAATTTTCCTTTCCTGATGGACTCCATGGCAGCAGGAGTTCCCTCCCATTGCTGGAGTAGGCTAAGTTATGGAACACGGTACCTGGCTAGGAGCAAAGATTTATGGGAGTGGGGTCCTATGAGGTAGGAGAGGCGGGATTAACCCATACGTAGGCTGCCATGGAGTCCATCAGGAAAGGAAAATTACGGTAAGTATTTGATATAAATTTTCCATTTTTCATACCTCGTCCAAGGCATTGAACTTTTTCACTCTTTTCGGCAGCAGAGAGATCCTTTTTCTTCCCCATATTGCTTGAAAATGGTGCTCTGCTTAAAAATGTGGTACACCCTCCTTTAGTAGATCAACAAGTTTTTCAAAACTCCAACACAGGATGGTACTGTGGGAATTTAACTGTAGAACAATGCCACCTCCTAAATAACATTTTTAAATGAAGATACAAAGGGACAGCAAAAATTTACTTTCTGGGCATCAATTAAAAAAAAAAATATATAAATGATTTTTATTATTTAACAAGTAATACAAAACACATATTATTAAAATCTTGCAAATAAAATGCGAAACATTAGCTATATCTCTCTGGTACAGTAGATGCACAGCATTAATGTAGATCACATCCTGTCGTAACTGTTTTTGTGCATTACAGTATTACGACAGGATGTGATCTGCATTAATGCTGTGCATCTACTGTACCAGAGAGATATAGCTAATGTTTTGCATTTTATTTGCAAGATTTTAATAATATGTGTTTTGTATTACTTGTTAAACAATAAAAATCATTTATATATATTTTTTATATTTTTATATTTTAATTGATGCCCAGAAAGTCCATTTTTGCTGTCCCTTTGTTTCTTCATTTAAAAACCCTCCTTTAGCCCCCTTTCACACTTGTGCGACTTCAAAGTTGCCCGATCTTACCGCGATTTGCGGGCGCAATTTTTGCCGCGATTTCGCCGCGATTTCAAAGTGGCATCAAAATCGGACCAAAGTAGTGCAGGGACTACTTTGAAGTCGGAACGACTTGAAGTGGTACTAATATGAATGGCTGTCATTGGAAATCATGGGGAACGACTTGTCATGCTACTTTGCAGTCCCAAATCGTGGGACAAGTCGTATAAGTTTGAAAGGGGCCTTAGTAGGGAAAAACTGTAAAATAGGCACGGTAAAATTGCGCGACTTTGAAGTCGCACAAGTGTGAAAGGGGCCTTAATTGGGCTCACCTGGCAATCTAATTATCACAGGTGTCCGAGACTGTTTTCAGGGATCAAAAGAGCCCTGAGACACAATGCCATTCATAATAGAATTTGCATAATAATTTGGAACAGGGTGTAGTAATGAAAACTTAAAAAAACATAATGAAACAAATGTCACCCCCCCCCCCCCGCGCGCTTCTCTGCACGTGTGGAGGTGTTGGTGACAGCCATTTTATCTCACGGAATTGGAAAGATCATTGGACTCACTTACTCCCTTCCTTACCAGAGCACTTTTTGCGATTTGGCACTGCGTCGCTTTTACTGACAACTGCGCAGTCGTGCGACGTTGCACGCAAACAAAATTGACGTCCTTTTTTCCCCACAAATAGAGCTTTCTTTTGGTGTTATTTGATCACCTCTGCGGTTTTTATTTTTTGCGCTATAAACAAAAAAGAGTGACAATTTTGAAAAAGAAGCAATATTTTTTACTTTTTGCTATAATAAATATCCTCCAAAAATATATAAAAGAACAAATTTTTTCCTCAGTTTAGGCCGATACGTATCCTTCTACTTATTTTTGGTAAAAAAAAATCGCATTAAGCATATATTATAAGTTTGCGCAAAAGTTATAACATTTACAAAATAGGGGATAGTTTTATGGAATTTTTATTATAATTTTTTTTTATTAGTAAAGGCGGCGATCTGCGATTTTTATCATGACTGCAACATTATGGCGGGCACATCGGACACTTTTGACACTATTTTGGGACCGTTGTCAATAATACAGCGATCAATGCTATAAAAATGCACTGATTACTGTGTAAATGACACTGGCAGGGAAGGGGTTAAACACTAGGGGGCGATCAAGGGGTTAACTGTGTCCTAGGGAGTGATTCTAATTGTGGGGGGATGGGCTACTACTCACATGACAGCGATCACTGCTCCCGATGACAGGGAGCAGTGATCTCTGTCATGTCACTAGGCAGAACGGGGAAATGCCTTGTTTACAAAGGCATCTCCCCATTCTTCCGCTCCGTGACATGATCGCGGGCACCCGGCGGTCACGGAGCACGCAGCGCACGCCCACAATGCTGCATCTTAAAGAGGACGTACCTTTACACCCATTTGCCCAGCCGTGACATTGTGCCGACGTATATCGTCGTGCGCTGGTCGGCATTTGGTTTACACTGCAGCTCTCTGCAATTCTTTATGGACTATATTAATGTTTATATGTATGCACTTTAAGATAGCACACTGGGAATACCATAGTGTGTTTTAATTTGTATAGTGCTGCCTTTTGTATGTTTTGTTTTTTATATGCCTCAGGTATAAATTAACATAGTGAGTGATTATTGGTACCGATCGCTCACTGTGTTCATTAGGAAAAGTGCAGCTGAGGCTTCAGAGATAGGAACTTGGGAATTTTTGTCCCTATCTCTGTCTCAAAAGTGAGACATCAGGGGTCTGTTTAGACCCCTGATATTTCACCAAAGTCCCCCAACAGGGATCCTAAAATAATATTGTATAAAAGATATAATTGTAAAAAAAAAAAAGAAGAAAAATAAAATACTACTAACACTGTCCACTGCCCCATTAACATCATCCACTGTTCTACTGATATTGTCTACTGCCCTACTGACACTGTCCACTGCTCTACTGACCGACACTGTCTGGTAAATTACATATTTACCAGTCCCCTCCCCACTCTCTATCCTGAAACATCCCCTGCAGCAGAGGAGAGGAGGGAAGCCGTGCTGTGGGGGGGGGGGGAGGAGCTGGCGGGCGGCATTTACTGGTACTGATTCCCTTTCCTCCTGCAGCTGTTTAATGCCAGCTAGAGGGAGAGGAGGAGAGGTGCCGCCACCCCTCTTGTCCAAATTCTGAGAATCAGCAAGGAGGAATCACGGTCTTCCTGTCACCTACCTACAATGAATGGGTTGCTGACCCCCGTTTAGAGAATGTCTTTTCATGATTTATTGCTTGTAGGGGTTGGGGTGGTATGGGATACTCCAAAAATGCTGACTTGTAACAGGAAGACACACTTCACTAGGTGGAACTTCTTTGAACAGTTTTTAGACAGAAAGGGTAAGGCCAGAACTGAGACCCTGTAAGAGCTGTCTCAGAGAGAGGCTGGCATCCCTAAAATAGAAGAGCACAGTCACTAGCATCCTGAGCGCAGGTTAGTACTCACAATGTCCCAGGGCAGCTACACATCTTCCAGCCTCCACCAGGCACTCTTCAGTGAGCTCTCCAGACCAGATCCTTAGGTGAAACTGCTTAGTTAGCTCTAAAAGTAATTAGGAATAGGCCCTTCAGCACTGCTATTGCTGAGACCTCGATGAACATCAGCAGACTCCAGCAGAACTGCCTCAAAGGGGCAGCCCCTGAGGCTGGTACTTCTCCTGCAGGACAAGAAAATGGCTGCTCAAAACCTGACTATTTATGCCCCCAGCCACCTACTGGGCAGATCTACCCAGGGATTGGCTGCAGCTCAATAGATATAAAAAAAAGTATTTGACTCCCCCAATCCAGAATGCAGGGGGAAGCAATCAAACCTGTAGTCTCTGAGATCTACAACAGCCCAAATAAACCGATAGCTGCTCCAATGATTACAGAAGAGCCAAAAAATAACGAAATTTGCCTATCATCGTAGCAATCTACCCAGGAGGGTGCTACATCTGTTCTCCCCCCTTTCCAGAAAGAACTGGGGAATCAGTAGTGATAACGCCTTCAGAAAAAAATTAAAACTTCTTCTACCCTTAATACTACTCCCCTAATTTCCTGTTTTGCCATTAGATGGGCAGGAAGTGAGGTAACATGTCTACTACTCAGTCATGGACAACAATAAAAATGTGTCAGAAATATTTACTTTTCCCAGTCTATAAAAAACTGTTTGGCTTTAACATCAGGTTTATACAAACACTCCCTTTTAACATGCACTTCTATTTAATAATTAGTTGTACAAATATTCTGTATATAGTGTCAGTAATAATGGTTTAATATGTCTGCTGTCTAAGAATAGGTGACTTGAGTCATATTTTCTTTACATTTGTCTTGTTGCTGTGAAACCTGTATTGCTCGATCTGCAGATACACAAAAACTGGTTGCAACACGTTTACCTACTCAATGGAGCACTTGTTTTTTTCTGACGTCACTTTTCTATGGTTCTATGTTTTTCGCTCTCTGTGACTTTGTTTCATGTAATATATAGCTTTAGGTGGAAGGGTTGATGTGTGTCGGATACAAATGGCATAGCAACTTTTTCCAAACAATAGCAGTTACTAAGTGAACAGCAAACAGGTTCTCTTAATAAACCTATCATTTTCCACCCGTTACTGAAGATACAGGTAGTATTCCAATGAACATAAATTACTATATACATTAGAGGTGAACATGCATCATGGTCACGAAAAAAACTAATATGTTGAAATCTCTGAAGCAGTACAAAGCAGTCAATCAGGAAGCATTTCTTGAATATTGTGACTAAAGTGAATTGAAAACTTTAAATTCGTTACAATTACAAAATAAGATCCATAATATTAAAAACACAGGGGAATGTCAGGGGAGCAATCGGAGAACTGTCAATCCTGCCAGGAACCGACATGGTCGCGCTGGGCGCGCGCCAACGCAGTGCGTGAACGGGAGCACGCGCCAACGCAATGCGCGAATGGGAGCGCGCGACAACGCATGTGTGCGAACGGCGTGGGCGGGACCGCGCGCGGTAATGGTATTGGCACCCATGTGCCTATTTAGGCGTGCTGCAGACTACAGGCGGGTTGCTGGATTGTCGTCAGCTCCCGTGTCCCTTGTACCTGTTGCCTGTGTCTGATTACCTGGTTCCTGTGATTCCTTGGCTTGTCCGACTCTTCCTGATCTCCGCGGGCACCGATCCCTGGCTTGGACCCAACTACGCTTACGCCTGCACCTCCTGTACCTCCGCTTGCCCGCACGGTGTTGACCCTTGGCCTGGCTACCGACTCCGTTCCTGATCCATCCTGCTGTACCTCGTATCGGTTGGACCTGTTGTGTATGACCCCTGGCTTGGCTTGACCCTGCTCCTGGTTACTGCACTGAAACCTGTTCACGCACGGTTGCCCGACCTACTTACCTGCGCACTCCAGCAGCCCAGCGACTCAGCTACACAAGCATCCGCATCCGGCAACCCATGCACCTTTGGGCACTGTATTCCCTGTCCCACTCTCAGGGGTACACTGCACTCAGCCGCAAGGGGCGCCCTCTCAGCATCCCGGCCTCCCACCAGAGACTTGATAGTCACTTTTCCTATTCAAATCAAAGTTTCAGTGCCTCTTAATACCCCCTCTTCTAACCCAGCAAGATATACATACCCATTCACACTCCTCTGAGGCTTTCCTGTTCTGTTGAAGTCCTTGCTCCTTTGCTGTAATGCAGAGGCCTCAAAACTTTCTAAACAAAGGACCAGTTTATTGCCCATCAGATCTTAGATGGGTCAGACTGTGACCAGTGGGGGTAGAAAATGCCCCAGTGTCAGTGGGAGCAAACAGTGCCTCAGGCTTGGTGGTCATTGAGAGTAAAAAAATTACATAGCACCTGTGGTCAGTAGGAGGAATAGTGCCCCATCATTGGTGTCAGTGAAGAAGTCTAGTACCTCATTGTTGATGTCAGTGTAAGAAATAGTGCTCCATCATTTGTGTCAGTGCTAAGAATACAGGGGGTTACGAACTCGTTAGGTTCGGAAGTCGGAAATGTTCGTAAGTCGGCCGCGCATGCGCAGACCGACAAATACAGAGATTTCCGGACATTTCCGATGTTCCGTCTATTGCCGTTCTGCGCATGCGCGGCAAATTACGGACATTTCCGGCATTTTCCGAAGCTCCGTATGGCCGCGCATCCGCAGAACGGCCGAAA